>ML103264.1:21333-102677 GCA_003697995.1 Taxidea taxus jeffersonii
CCCCCCCTCCTCCTTTTCCTCCTCCTCCTCCTTCTCCGTGTGTGTGTGTGTGTGTGTGTGTGTGTGTGTGTGTGTGTGTGTGTGAGAGAGAGTTTTCCTTCTTATTTTCTATTTAGGAACTCCATTTGGAAAACATCCAGACTCAACAATGCTTGGGCAGGAGTGGGGGGGGGGGGGAGGCTGCTTTTGTCCATTCTCAGGACAAAGTACACCATCCTCAAAGAACAAGGAATATGGAAACAGTAGCTATTTTTACGAATGAACCTCAAGTGAAAGATGAAAGTCAGCAAAACAAATGCTATAAAACACTGCAGTTAAGAATACAATCTTCAGAATACAAATTCTGCTTCTTTCATTTATTTTAGGATATGGAGAAATGATTTAACTTAATACCCTCAGTTTCTGCAAGTGCAAAATAACTCTAATACAAGCCACTTACTAGGTTATTGTAGGGTAAATAATGTATGTTGAATCCTTAGCACAGAATTTAGCACAGATTAAGAGCTATTGTTACAGAAAATCACTTAATGTAAGGACCTACCATCTCCTCCAAATTTTAGCAGTTCAAAAGACTGTATTATGTTTTCTGAAATGAATGTTTCACTTACTTACACCAATAAAACCATGTCTTAACACCATGTTAATTTTTATTTCCATATAGAAATTTATCAGAAGTGTGTACTCAGAGATGCTCATAAATACACATTAGATTACAAGATAAAATACCTACAGGAGAATGGCTAAAAAAATCAGAGGCATTTATTAAAATGTATTTTTCTTGGCCATCTCAATTTTCTTGTTTGTTTTGCTAGTTTTAAGGCCCATACCTAACTTTAGTAGATTTCACTGTTGGGTTGTCTTTAGGGCAGCTCTTTGGGAGGGTTTTCACAATCTCACCAAAGAATGAGGAATCTTAATTTACCCAAAACGTAATCAATAACTTAATATCCTAGTCACAGGGAGAGAGAGGGATCTGAATAGCAAGTCTTAACAATGTTATAATGGCTACATAGACCATATTGCAACTTTATTACAAGCTCATGATTATAAAATCAGCTGTAGGCTTGAGAATATAACAGTTGTGAGAGATTTTAGAAGAAAAGAACAAAGTTAGAAAGAAGTGAATTGTTATTGTTGTTTCCCATGGACAAGGTGCAAGAAAAGAAAGAAATCCAGAAACCAGGCTCTAACTGCCATCTAAGCTTTCAATTAAAACTGTGCAGAATGGTATAAAGCTAGCAACAAAGTGGCTGATGAGGATAAATGCTTAGCCTCAACAGTCTGCTCCCTTGTGGAGAAAGGGGGATCTTCTCAATCAATAAATTGTTTGCTTTGATCCATAGGCTGTTTTCCTGAGTTACTGAAGAAATCAAGGCAGGCTTCAATCTCATCTCACTCCCCATTTAAGTTACTGATACTTAAGGACATTTCCACTTATGTATTCTGGGAAACTTAGAGGGTGAATATAACCTCCAGTATTACTAAGATATTTATTGATAATATTCTAATAAATACAAATGTAATAATCAGTGACCCTTTGATAACTTTAACCATACTCAAACTTTTTACTCTTATCTTTTATTTTTAAAATTATCAACTTTTCACACATTTCAATTTGAAATATAGTATTTTCATGTAAGTTTAAATAACTCCAAAGTTTAATCTCCATGTGTTGTATTTCATATTCATTACTCCTTGAAGCTGGATATTTAGTTCATTTCATTTCTGGAAAGTATCTGCCATATAGGTTAAGTTGACAAAGTTCATTCATATCATCAAACAAATAAATCAAATCAGAAGTAATTTCTTTCAGAACAATCTAGGTTTATTTTTTTAATTCTAATAAACAGATTAATAAGTATCTTGTGGAAATTTTGCCCTTCTAAATTTTTGAACAGGAAGAAGGGAAGGAAGGAAGGAAGAAAGGAAGGAAAGAAGGAAGGAAGGAAAAACAAAAACAAAAACAAAAAACACAGGCCAACCCCTTCTGAATGTCTTAGCAAATCTCTCTTCTTTTACTTCTGTGGGTATCAGCTTTAGGAGCAGTGCACTTTTGTTTGCTTCCCTGGGGGATTCATACTTAGGGCAACATGCTATGAGATACAAATGAGAAGCATGTCTTTCCTCCGCAGAACAGGAGAAAGATATCTCTGAAGGAGACCTGGACATTAACAGTTAGTAGATAGAGTCTTAGTTTTATCAATTTTGGAAAAATCTACCTATGGAATTGAGAATCTTGAAATTATTATCCATGCCCCTGCTTACATCTAGAAAGTCTTTTTCTTTAATTTGAAGATTATGATTTAAATCGATCTTGTTTTTTTCTATAATTTTTGTTAAGTTTTTACTGTGATCATGTAAAATCACTGACTTGCAAAATGTTTGGAGAGAGAATGTGTTGTCTAAGGAATTTTTTTTATTAATTAAGAGGTGAAAGAGAATTCTGAAAGCTACCTTTATAAGTCTGAATTCAATAAGTGACAATAATTTTGGACCAAATTGTTAAGTAGCTGATTTATGAGGTCCAAGGTAATAGCAAGAATGATTACTTCAAGCACACCAACCTGACCTTATCTCTGATTCTATTCACGGCTTGGGTAAATGGTGTGTCATGCAGACTTCTCAGGCTGAGATTCACTTTGAGCCAAAAGGACCTCACTTGCATGCACATGCCACTATTTCCTTTTTACCTCTAGGACTTTTACTATGTAGTGGACACTTAGAGCAGCAGGAGTGACACTGAAACATGGAGAAGTTATCATTCAGGGGCAATCCTCAGTGGAATTTAAGAGCTGATGGAAAGGCAAATAGCATTTGGAGGCAGGCATTCTGTATGCTTCCTCAAAGGCGCCAGCTGAAAGGGCCTCTCATGGTGATGACTGAATAGCTCTCCCATGATTTTTTTTTTTTTTTTTCCTCCTTCCTCACCTCACTCTCGATGCTACCCAACTGCTATGCTCTGGACTAACAGAATGAATTAATTTCATGCAAGACCTTGTTTCAAGGTCTGCATTCAGAGGAATACAACCTAAGGTATTATTAATAGCAGTAACCCTCACAAGCAGACCCTCAGGAAGAATATCCTTAGATTATGCACTTAGAAATTGTTGTATGTACCTTGCTTAGTTTACTGTTTTTTATAACTTTGCTAATTGCTTTTTAACTGTTAACTGCTTTTTAAATTTCTTTTTGAAGTCACAAATGAAGAGAAGTTGTAAGTTCAGTTCAATCAAGCATCAACTTAGGGAGAAAGCTAGAAGTTCTGCATGACTGTTTTAAAAAGATCCTTCTCTTAATAGACTGTGGTAGGCTAGAACACACCAGCCCACTGATGGCTCTGAAAATGGATTGCTCTACAACTCTACTCATATTATGAGTTTTGAGTGGTATATTTGGTTATTTTATTTTATATAGAGGGAGGATTAGCCATGTGTATATATACATAAATGCCTTGCCAGTGACAAATGACTTGAATGGTTGGTCATGGGCCTTGGTAGATCTGATAAAAGGAAATCAGAAAACAGAAATATGAATGGACCTTCAGAAGTAGGTGAAAGATGTGTGTTTTTGTGTCTCCTATTAATGCCTACAAAGAGATCATTCACTACACAAGAAGCAGTTAACTGGCAAAGTGGACTAGAAGATCTTTACTTTAAAGGAAGGATCATTAATTCTCATCCTTCCCATTGCTCATGTGATGAGCCCTTTAAAAGCAAATCAATCATAGAAGAGACAAAATCCAGGCATTGATTTAACAGATTGCGTTCCTTCTAACCAAAGCTTATCTCACTACTGATGCTGCTGAATATCCAATCTGTCATCAGTAGATACCAACTGATACAGCACTTGCCAGTGTTAAACAGATAAATACAAGTATATAATATGATATGTGGGGATAGGTGTTACAAAGGGAAATAAGACAGGGTATGAGGATAGGTTCTCCGCGAAATGGATGTGTTTTTATACAAATGAATAAGAACTGTTTTTCAGATAACGTGAGATTAGAGGAGATTGGAAAGAAAAGAGGGAAAACCTGAATATAGTTATCTGGGAAGTTCTTTAGGAAGTGGGAAATTCAAGTTCAAACTTCCCGGGGCTGAAACAGACTCAGTATATGTGATGGAATAATAACCAGAAGGCCATCTGGCTGGAGTATCCGAAAGAGGAGAATATTAAGATATGAGGTCTAAAACAAAGGGGGAGGACTGATAAAATTCAAGGCTGATGAGTATTATTATGAGTGAAATGAGAAGTCACCGGAGCATTTGAGAAGCATCATCTGACCTGACAATTCATAACAATCTCTCTGTGAAGAGTATCTTCTCCATGAGCTATCATTAGTATCAGGGATGTTATGTAGGATGCTACTGTTAAGGGTCTCCTAGAGAGATGATCTCAGGTCAGATTAGGCTTTGTACTGGAAAGGGTGGTGAAGAGAAGTGGTCCAACTTTGGATATATATGTGTACATGCGTATGCACACATATGTGAAGGGACTGACTAAATTAGGAGAGAGATTAAGAATGGACTCAAGTCTCTTTCAACTGTCACATTTCTTGCTCACATGTCAAAGACATTAGTCAGAGAAATATAGTTTGTTTCTCTGTATGTATATTTAATAAATAGCCCTCTGATTTGGATTGAGTATACATATATACATAAATGTACATAAACATATGGGAACATGTAAAAAAGCACATTTCCTGATTAGATTCATGATTCATTTTTCTCCCATCTTTGGATTATATGTAAAAATTTGGATATATGTTATTTGTGACTTGAATTTTTTTTTCCACATGTCTCAGAGATTCCTTAAAATCTCATTCATGGTTTTAAATTAAGAATATTTGTTCTATGGGGGCACCTGGGTGGCTCAGTGGGTTAAAGCCTCTGCCTTCGGCTCAGGTCATGATCCCAGGATCCTGGAATCGAGCCCCGCATCGGGCTCTCTGCTTGGCAGGGAGCCTGCCTCCCCCTCTCTCTGTGTCTGCCTGTCTGCCTACTTGTGATCTCTATCTGTCAAATAAATAAAATCTTTAAAAAAAAAAAGAATATTTGTTCTATGTTTGCATTTAATGTGTGCATTTAATCCTTTTTATATCTTACCAGTCTTCTTAGATTTCTTCAAAAGGAAATATGGGAAAGAAGGAGACTTTTTAAACTTTACAAGTTACTGTTTTAAAAACAGAGGCAATCTTACTGTGACTTTTGGGAGAAATTGCTTTTATGTCATGATTTCAACTGATGAGCTTTCAGAAAGCCTGCAACCCGGATACATCATCATGATGTGTGAGGTGCTACAGTTGAGATGTGATTCATTTCCACATAGACACATTGTCTTCAACTTTTACAATAAAGTTTATTGAAAAATGCATTGGTTAAAAAGATCAACTTCCTTTCCTTAATATTTTTTTTTTCCCTTAGTGTTAACATTATAGCATTTCACACTAGCTTCCTGTTAGGATTTTAAATTAACACTTGAAATGACTTTCTACAGACAAGAGCCCAGGCTCAAGATCTACTAACCTTCATTCACCTTAGGGAGTTCAAGGTGAGCTCTTCATGGCAGGTCTAGTTTTCTTCTCCTGACAGCTACAAACTCCTGGCCTCTAACGCCTCTTAGAGACTTCCACCACCCCAAGCTTCCCCTGGTGTTTTATTCTAGCTCCCCCTGCAGCTGACACTAATATATTTTCTAACACTTCATAGTACAGCAGATGGAGAAAATAAAAAAAAATAATGAATTTGTAGAGTTGAACTCATCACAGTAATGAAGTTTCACATGAAAGCTCCTTCCACCAAAATACAATATGCGCATTTGGAACAATGGTTGTGCGATTACAACACAAGAGCATCCAGTCTTCAATTCTGTATGCCTGGCCTCAATGTATAGAAACACATTTCACAAGTCACTTAACCTATTTTTTCTCTTTATATATGTATTTTTATGTATGTATGAGGAAAGTGGATGTGGTCTTATACAAAATGAATAGGATTGTTTTGGGGGCAGGGAGACAGGTGAGGTCAGACCTGAGACCACAAAAGAGAGAGAAAGAGAGAGAACAATATGGATATCTAGGAAAAGAACATTTCAGGCAGTGGAAAATTCAAGATCAAAATTCCTGAGGCTGAAGCAGGCTCAATATCATGGAATAATAGTGAGGAGGCCAGTATGGCTGGAATTCCTAAATGAAGAAGAGCTCATTAATATATAGGATGTCCAAAACACATCAGAGGAAATGACTATAGGACCATTTATAAAATTCTAAGCTGTTATGTTTATATTCATATATGTATGAATATAATATATATGAACAAATATATAATAATATATTTGTTCATAATTATGTAGGTGATGCCTTAGACCACTGCTCATACCACTCACATAGACACACAGTGTAAGTGTGCAGGACTGAATTCAGCAATGAGAGAAAAGACAACTTCTATTAGTGAAACCGTTGCTCTGGTTACCTATTTTGTCACCAAAAGAAAACGATTTTTTAGGTGGGAAGAAAAAATAGATAACATCCAAACTTAATGTTCAATTTATAGATGAGGAAAAAAAAAAGCCTAGGGAGGTGAAATGACCTATCCAAGGCCAATTAAGCATCTTTCATCTACCGTAGCATAGTTGCTAATTGATTAGGATATTCAAAGACTGGCAAAATAATCATTTTATTCTGAAAAAAATAAAATTAACAGAACTAATTAATAGAGGAAAGGATAATTTACTATAAGGAAAATTATGCAGCATGCAAAATACCTGTCAATTCTTGAATTATGAAAAAAAAAACTGGTCCTCTTAATAGTATCCTCAAGTCAAAACTATAAAGCATACATTAGAGTTCTGTTGTTTAAATAGGATTTACTTGAGAGGGAGAGCCTCACTTGTACCAAAGAGCTGATAAGATGTTTAAAGTCAATATAATCCCTCAGGCTAACATTGCATATGCTGGACAAACTTGGAGACTTTTCTCAAACTTCAGAGATGAGAAATGTGAATCATTACCCAGATGGATAATGATTATTTCACTACAATCCTCCACTTCTCCAAACAAGGTGTCTCTCTGGACAAGACATAAATATTAATAAAAGCTTTTGTTCAGGAATCAGTGTTGAGATCAGATGAGTATGAAGAATCTGGACCTCTGTAGTAGAGTTAGCCTAAGGGGGAGCAGAAATACTGGGCTATGCTGGATCACCCCAGCAATCATGAAAGGGATGACAACCATCAGGAATCAAATAAGGACCATTTACAAAGGACAGTGATTCTACTGAAGACAATGAGAAACAGAATATTTGCCATGGAGTGCCACAGAAATGATGCATAAAACTAAAGGAATACTACACACACACACATTTTGCATAAGATTCAAAAAAAAGGAAAGCAAAAAATGCCTATATTGAAAAGTATTCAGAATACACACAGAACAAAGCATCTTTGTCAGCCATATGCTTTCCATACATCTGACCCCCGTCATTTTCAGTTTAAAGGAAGCTCTTATTTCAGAACTTCAATATGATTGAAAGATAGTACAAAGAATCCAGGAATAAGTATCTGTGAGCTTTATGTGGACACATTTTTTTTTCTTCCATAATTTCTAAAGTATTAGAAGTTGTTGTCTTAGAAAATATGTTAATCCTGTACTGTCTTCCTGTATTCTTACAGAAACCTAATATTTGAAGTAAATGTGCTGCTTAATTTCTATACTTGTACTAGTTGACTTTGGGATATCAGAAGCCCTTCCAAATTCTAAGCCACTCTATTGGCTTCCTCTAAACCTAGCGTGTTGGAAAGAGATATTAGAGTTGTGTTGCAGATGCATGTGTCATAAAATACTTGAATGATCCACACTTTAGTGAAAATATTTCAAGTACATTTGCATGTACTCCTATTATGCCCAGATCGCAAGACCACCACCAAGAAGACCACCCAGAGCCAGACATTCCAAAATGCAAAAGCAAGGCTTTATTCAGATGGGCTGCAGCTCCGGCCTTGTCCTACACACCGACACAGCGGAGTTTAGGAGGAAGGCCCCGAGCTGAAATTTCACAGGGCTTATAAAGGCAAAAACCACAAAGTATCGCACACAAAATCACACGTATAGGTGACCTTTAAAATGATTGGTGCTTGGGTCCAAGCTGTGCTGTTCAGCGGGGATTGGCTACTTTGTCTAGGGGATATATATATATATATATATTTTTTTTTTTTAAGATTTTTTATTTATTTATTTGACAGAGAGAGAGAGATCACAAGTAGGCAGAGAGGCAGGCGCAGAGAGAGAGGGAAGCAGGCTCCCCACTGAGCAGAGAGCCCAATGCGGAGCTCGATCTCAGGACCCTGGGATCACGACCTGAGCTGAAGGCAGAGGCTTTAACCCACTGAGCCACCCAGGCGCCCTTCTAGGGGATAATTTTTGGAAGTTGTTTGTACCAGGGTGGAAAAGTTGCAGGGAGTAGCAAGACTGGTTGGATCTTGATTAACTTATCTACGAAGTGGGGGTAGTTTGTGGTTTAGTAGCCAATTCTGTTCCTGGAATTCCTGTCTCCTTGTCTGGAATTTATGAAAGCTCTGGTTAACTTCGACACAGACAGGTCAATTCCTGGAATTTATGTGTGCTCTGGGTCACTCATAGTTAAATGTAAACAAAAGAATGGCTACTGCCTCATAATGGAGTTACTTTAGCCCTTCACTCCTTCTCTCTGTTAAGGGGCCAATCTGGAAATTTTGATATAGAAAATCACTGAGGGGCACCTGGGTGGTTCAGTCAGTGAAGCGTCTGCCTTCAGCTCAGGTCATGATCCCAGGGTCCTGAAATCTAGCTCCACATGACATTGGGCTCTTGCTCCCTCCCTCCCCTCACTGGGCTCAGTGGGGAGCTAGCTTCTCCCTCTCACTCTGCTACTCCCCCTGCTTGTGCTCTCTGTCAGATAAATAAAATCTTTAAAAAAAAAGAAAATGATTGATACCATTAAAATATGTCTTAAATATCCTTAAACTACTTAATGAATATATCCAATATGTGCATACTGGTCTAAATGAAAAACACTGTCAATAAAAACAACATAGCTGCGTATGAATAAACATGATTTACTGGCTTAAAATCATCTTGGGTTGTTGTAACCTTGCCTCCATACCCTGGTTTTGCTTATATATTAGACACAAGTCCTCAGTGAAAGGTCATCCAGATTCTGACTTCATATGAATGACTTTTCTTCTTATCATAAAGTTATTGTAAAATTTCTGAGAAGCTTACTTTTTAAATATTTTAGATAGTCCTTTTAAAAACTTTTCCCATGATTGAAAAATTAACTTAAAAAAACAGCATATGAATTGTTAGA
Source organism: Taxidea taxus jeffersonii (assembly GCA_003697995.1). Lineage (NCBI taxonomy): Eukaryota > Metazoa > Chordata > Mammalia > Carnivora > Mustelidae > Taxidea > Taxidea taxus. The sequence goes on from ML103264.1 coordinate 30,675, forward strand.
ATTGTGTATGTTGACAATCCTAGACCTATAGTAAGTGTGCATTAGGTGATATTGAAAAAGAATAAAAATTCAGGGCAACACTTATTTCTTGGAAAAGGATTTTTATTAACCATAAGCCATTAATTATCAAGGATGGTTACTGGTGGTAAAAAGAGTTATTACTGGTGGTAAAATGATAGGGTGATTATGTTCTTGGGACTAGCAAGAAAATTCAGTGACTATAGTCACTGGGCAGAGGACTGGAATAGGTCATAGTTTCTGATGTACAACATCAACGAAGTAAAAACACATTAAGCATTAAGAGAGGAAAAACAGAGTTCAATAATATTGTTAAGAAATATTCCTCTAGTTCAAGCTGTCCTGTTAAATTGTATCTTTAGCCTGGTCTCAAATGTTTCTACTGAATTCTAGAACTTTTCAGGGGACAGTTCAACTGTCTTCATTGGAGGACTCCTACTGGAATCCAGTTTGCATGCTAACTGCCTCCACTCTCACCCCATATATCCCTAATTTACTCTGTTAATCCCTTCTCTTTGGTGTTCTGGAGAAGCTGCCAAACTGGGGCTGCTGATGTTTAATGTGGACAGTGCTGATGTCTGCCTTGAGGCATCATTTTATGTTGCTGCCAAAGCAGATGGCAATGCCTTCTATTGCTGCAGAAGCTGCTGACACCAATACCATGGCTGCCTAGTGCTCTCAATGTCCCAAGGAGATGTTTGAGCTTCTATTCAATTGTTAATTACAGGCCTTAAAGACTCAGCATAAATCTATGGGGGTGGGGGGGAAGCCCTGCATAACTAACTCAATTCGGAGTTAAAAATCATTCCTCCTTTCTCATGCTGGTCTTTGAACTAAATTTTTGCAACCATTTTTTCTTAATTAGAATAATATAATCCCCAGAAGTAATGCATGTGTCTCCCTAGGAATGTCTGAATGCAGGAGAATGCTTAGACTCAAGCAGGAATTTCAGCTCTAGAGAAGAGAAAAGCTAACAGCACCACTGAGGAATATAAAAGAAATCTCAGCTTCTAGTGATTGGAAGAGTTATGAAAAAAAAATTGTGTGCGAAAGTCAAAATTCCTGATGTACAAAAACCTTCATTCCGAAAAATGCTATTATTTGAAGCTATGTTCTAAGGCTAGTATTTGCAGGACTCATCAGACAAAATGTATAATAATCAACTTTGAGTTCCTCATTGTCTCATTCAACTGCTCATGAAGTATTTACTTACCCTGTACTCTAGATGAGAACTTGGGAAAATTCCTGACATATTTACTAGTACTTTTCAGTAACTTAAAATTCTAGTGTCAACTTAAATCATGAGCACAGTCTTAAAAACTAAAAGACCAGCTCTAGAATGAATTAATTCATGAATTTAAAGTGAAGATTCTTTCCTCAATGAAAGAGCTAGATAATTTACCCTAGTAAAAGGTGTCATTGTGAACTGGTTCTAATTTTCTTTTCTCTCCCTCTCTCTCTCTTTTTTAAGATTTTATTTATTTAATTGACAGAGAGAGAAACCCCAAGAGGTCAGAAAGGCAGGCAGAGAGAGAGAGGGAGAAGCAGGCTCCCCACCAAGCAGAGAGCCCAATGGAGGGCTCGATTCCAGGACCCTGAGATCATGACCTGAGCTGAAGGCAGAGGTTCAACCCACTGAGCTACCCAGGCACCCTGGTTCTAATTTTCTTGCTTTGGCTTTTCTCTCTTCTTGATCAGCCTTACTACAGATTGATCAATTTTATTCATCTTTCAAAAAAAACCAAAATTTGGCTTTAATGATTTTTGTGTATTATTTGCATAGTTTCTTGGTTTCCACTCATATTTTATAGTAATAAACTTATTATAACTTGAGTTTAATTTGTTTTTTTCCTAGCATCTTAAGTGGAATTTTAGATCTTTATTTTCTTGTATACATATTTTAATTTATAAGATATAAATCTAAAACAGACTTTTTTTCTAAACATTGTTTTAGATATATAGATATCTGTATAGATATACTTAGATATATAGATATCCTATAATTTTTGCTACATTGTATTATCATTACTGTTCCATTTGGATTCTTTTTACCTTTTTATTATTGGATCTATGGATTATTTAGAATTGTTTGACTTTATTCCTATATATTTGGGATACTCTAGATACCTTTTGTACTGATTTCTACTTTAATTCAGTTATAGTCATAGAATACATTCTGTGTGACTTAACTCCTTTGAAATGTATTTAGACTTGTTATAGAGTCTTCCATAAAGTCTATCTCTATTTAGTTTTCCATGTATATTAATAAAACAGAGTATCTTTCACACAAATTGAGCATAGTGCTTTAAAGTTGTATATAGTACTTGTCCACTTAGGTCAATGGTTGATAATGTCAGAACTTTTATATTCTTATTGAACTTTGTCTTCTCATTTTAATTACTGAGAAAAGAATGTTTAAATTTTAAATTTACTTGTGATTTTGTCTCAACAGTTCTGTCAAAATTTTTTTATGTACACTGAAGCTCTGCTATTGGATAAACATTAAGGATCATTACCTTTTCTTGATAAATTGACCCTACTATCATTGTGAAACATCATTCTTTTTTCCCTGGTAATACTCTTTGTCTTGGAATCTACTTTATCTGATATTTACATAGAAATATTCTTATGAAGTGTTTGCATGAAACATTTTGTATCATTTTCATTTTATATACTAAAGTCTTTCACTTGTAATAAGCACACAGATGAGCCTTAATTTTTTACCCAAACATATAATCTGAGTTTTTTCTTGAAATGCTTGTCAATTTACATTTTTATATCACATTAAGATAGTTGGGTTTAAGCCAAGCATCTTGCCATTTGTTATTATGTGTCCCATCTGTTTTTGTCCTCTTATTCCAACTTTCCTGCCTCATTCCAGATTAATTAAGCCTTTTAAAATTTATTTAAGATTTATTTATTTATCTTATAAAAGGCTGGGGGCAGAGGCAAAAGGAGAGGGAGAGAGATACCCAAGCAGACTCTATGCTAAGGATGGAGCTCCACACATGGCTTGATCTCACAACCCTGAGATCATGACTGGAGTAAAAATCAAGAGTCAGCTGCCCAGTCAAGACATAGAGGCACCCCTAATGAAGCATTTTTTAGTATTTCATTTTTTTCACCTATAACACTTTTTATTTTTATTTATTTATTTATTTTTCACTATAGCCCTTTGTTTGATTTATTTAATGCTTTATAGATTATGGCTTATAGTTTTAACTTTTCCAGAATGACTTCCAACAATATTACAAAACTTTGGTTTTGAAGAAGCCCACAATAGTATATGTCTATTTAACTCCTTCCACTCCTCAGAACTATTGTTGTCATATATTTTACTTTTATATATACTATAAACAACAGAGTGTGTACTATTTAATCATCAAATAAGCAATTGTTTTTAATAGAGGAAAAAACTGATATTTTTTGCATATTTTTACTACTTCTGAAACTCTTAATTCCTTCCTATAGATCTGACTTCCAAACTGCTACTAATTCCCTTCAGTATGAAGAAATTTCTCTTGGGTGTCTGGGTAGCTCAGTCGATTAAACCTCTGCCTTCAGCTCAGGTTCTGATCCCAGCATCCCAGGCTTGAGCCCTGCATCAGACTCCCTGCTCAGTGTGGAGTCTGTTTCTCTCTATACCCTTCCCCCCATTCAGGATCTCTCTCTCACTCACTCTCTCTCTCAAATAAATACAATCTTTAAAAAAATTTAGAAGAAATTAAAATTCTGTTGTATTTCTTGGAATGTGAGTGCACTGGTGACAAATTATGTCAGTTTTATTTCAGATAAAACTGTCTTGATTTCTGGTCCTGGGATCAAGACCCATGTTGGGCTCCCTGCTCAGTGGGGAGCCTGCTTTTCCCTTTCCCTCTGCCTGCTGATCCACCTACTTGTGAGTACTCTCTCTCTGTCAAATAAATAAATAGATAAAATCTAAAAACAAAACAGAACAAAACAAAAAAACCTGTCTTGATTTAACTTGTATTTATAGAAAAAGAATTCTTAAGGGAAACAGAATACTGGCTTGGCCATTTTGCCTTTGGCTCTTTAAAGATGTCATTCTATTATCTTCTGATATGCCAGATTTGTGTGGAAATACACTTCCCCTGTATGTATTATTTATATTCCTCCTTGATTCTTTTAAGATGTGTGCTTTAATTTTTTCTTATTTTTATTATGATGAATTTATCCATAGGTTTCCAGATATTTCTCATGCATGAATTTTACTGAACTTCCTGGATATCTATAGGTTCATTTTACCTCAAATCTGAGAATGTTTTTGACTTATTTATGCATACACATACATATACACACACATAACCAATACTTTTGGAATTCTAACTGCACTAATAAAACACTTGATACTATTGACATTATCATAGAGGTCACTAATGCTTTACATTTTTCTTTTTTTTAATCTTTCTTTTCTCTCTGATTCAGTAGTTATATTGTATATGGTATCTACTATATTAATTTTTAATATAATGAATATTATATCTTTTGCTGTTCCAAATTCCATTTGGTTCTTTTATTTAATGTCTTTTTCTGTTAATTCTATTATTGAATGACCTAAATATCTGCTTTTAGCGACTCTCTTTTCTCTTGATTATGCTTCCAATTTCTTGCTCTTTTGAATCTTTATTATTATTATTAGTACTACTATATTTTATATACTCTATGTAAAGAGTAAAGTAATTCACTATTTTTCTGTTCTTTTGATTATTTCCCTGAGAACAAAAGTTCTATCTTCTATTTGTGACTCAAAAGATAAGGAGGAATACTTACAAGTTTAATTTCTATTTGTCTATGTTAACAGACCTATTTATAGTGCGGCCATCTACCAACATTTGAATTTCACCTAATTTTTAAATTTTAGAGATTTGGCAACTAATTAGCATTATTTTTTTAATTAACATTATTTTAGATAGTAATCTCAAACTTAACAGTCCTACTCTATATTAATCGTTAACCACTGGGACTAATCAACCAGTATACAAAATGTATTCTATTTAGGGAAGATGATCACTTTACCTCTTTATTTATTCTTCCATTCCCTAAGCTTGAGGATGTTTCAAAAACTTGAAGAATAAAATCTGTTTGGAGCTGTAAAATGATATCAATACTGGACTTTAGAGTCTCTACTATTTGGAAATATTTCTGCCTTGTTTCTTTGTTGACTTACATGGAACACAAAAGGAAAAATTTCAAGTTATGGGATTAATAACAAATTATGGAAAAATTTTCTTGCCAATAGCAATAACTATGTATTCTTTAAAAAAAAAGCTCTACAGACAAAATACAACTAAATAGGCTACATAACAAATAAATAAATATATCTACAACCCAGGGGAAAGTTGGGAACATTTGGAGATCAAACATATTTACTAGATATTCCAAATCTTTTACCTTGAAACTTGGTTAAGCAGAAAAAAAAAAAAAAAAAAAACACATAAGAAACACCCTTCATTGACAATTTAAAAACATAAATTCATAATTGTCCAGGTGTTCCTTAAAACCCAAGCTACAATTAAATGCATGCTCTTTCTTTGACCATGACCTTAGTATATTTCCACCAAAATTTTTCCAAGAATCATGAATTCATAGCTGAAAATAAAAAACATTTACAATAACACCTGTTAAAATGGCTAAAATAAAAAACATGAAAAACAAGTGTCAGCAAGGATGTGGGGGGAAAGGAACCCTCGTGCTCTGTTGGTGGGAATGCAAACTGGTGCAGCCACTGTGAAAAGTGGTATGGAAGCTCCTCAAAAAAAACTAAAACTAAAACTACCATATGATCCAGTAGTTACATTACTGGGTATTTACCCAAAGAATGTGAAAATACTAATTTGAAAAGATACATGCACTCCTATGTTTATTGTAGCATTATTTACAATAGCCAAATTATGGAAACAATCCAAGTATCCATTGATAGATGAATGGATAAAGATGTGTTATATACACAAACACACACACACACACACACACACACACACACAGAATGGAATACTACTGAACTGTAATAAGGAATGAAATCTTGCCATTTGCAACAACATGAATGTGAATGTGGAGGGTATAATGCTAAGTGAAATAAGTCAGAAAAAGACATATCATATGACTTCATTCATATGTGGAATTTAAGAAACAAAAGAAAGAAAAAAGAGATGAAGAAAAAAATAACAAACTCTTAAAGATAGAGAACAGGGGCACCTGGGTGGCTCAGTGGGTTAAGCCTTTGCCTTCAGCTCAGGTCATAATCTCAGGGTCCTGGGATTGAGTCCCGCATTGGGCTATCTGCTCAGCAGGTAGCCTGCTTTCCCCCCCACCCTGCCTCTCTGCCTGCTGCTCTGCCTACTTGTGCTCTCTCTCTCTGTCAAATAAATAAATAAAATCTTAAAAAACAAAAAAACAAAGATAGAGAACAAACTAGTGGTTTGGTGAGGTTAGTGGGGAAAGGGGTGAAAGAGGTGAGGGGGATTAAGAGCACAAATATTTTGATGAGCACTGAATATTGTATAGAATTGTGAATGTACGCAAGAAACTAATATAACACTACGTTAATTATACTGGAAATAATAAAACAAAATAATACTTTACCATATGACTGACAAATAAATGGAAAATAGTATAATGTCTTTTAAAAACACATAAAATATACCATCTTGAGGAGCAAGAAAAATTCAGTGAGAGCAGAATCAGACATACAAACATTTTAGATATCTGATTACTAAACTCAGAACATATAATAATTACGTGTAAAAGATTTAAAAATAAAACAAAGGTAAATCTATTAGTAAAGGCAAAAAACTTAAAAATACACAGACAAATTTTTAGATAAACCCAAATTTGATCTACTGAATTGAAAGATATTTCTAAATAAGTTATCTGGAATTTTATATTGAAAGATAAAGAAATGAGAAATGCAAAACAGTTAATGCAAGATTCCAGAAGTAGGGAAGAAAGAAGAAAAATGAAGAATTCAATATTAAAGGCATCTGAGAGCAACCAAAAGCAGTCAGAAACTAGGGAAACCTCAACCCATAAATAAACAAACAAACAAACACACACCTTAGATGATGTTAATACATTTATTTGTTTTTCACCTAATGGAAAATATTTAGCTTTGGGCATATTAAAATAAAATTTAGTAGAAAGGAGCAGTCTTATTTATGTGGGGAATCAGAAGTCAGAATTTCAGGCTACCAGAACAGTTAGAAAAGAAAAAGGAGAGAATATTCTATCAGAGAGGAACCAAAGAGTTGCCCTTCCAAATCTGTGTGCACATGCCCCTCAGTCTGAACTGTGTGAATTACTGTGAGGGTCTCCCTCAGGGGAAAAGGAACAGAGGGATAGTTTAAAACCTGATTTAAGCACCTGCTTAACACTGGAAACCCTAAGTTAGAGTTCAATTCTTGAGAAGTTAGAGGTAAATGCCTGCCTTAATCATTCCTAAATGTGTGGCACTGGATATGCCACATTTTAGGAGTAAGAACCATAAATTAAGACTCGGGTTTTCATCCTGTAAATACGGGAAAAATTGAAATCTACTCTCTCTAAAACTTAAAACTAAGCTTCTGTAAGTTGAGTTTTTCTGCAAGTAATTTATTGTGGCACAACATTTTATAGAGAAAGTTCGTAGAACCCAGGTTCTCCACATATATCATCCACATATATAATGTATACATGTATATATATACAGAAAAAAATAACCTATAGTAAATGGTTAGAAACAGTCTAATGGATAATCCAAATGGTAGAATTAGCAGACACAAACTTAAAAGTAATTATAACAAATATATTAAAGAATCTATAGGAAACAGTATAAAAAATATTGAGGAAGGAATTGGGAAAATTTGAGAGGTATAAAATATCCTAAACCAAATGAAAATCCTAAAACTAAAAATAAAATTTGAAATTAAACATTAATTGAATGGGATTAACAGTATCGGTAACAACAGGAGAAAAGATTAGTGAACTTGGAAATAAGTCAATGTAAATTATCCAAACCAAAAAGACTGAAAAAATGGACAAAGCATCAATAATCTATGGATATAAAGTAAGCCAACATATATGTAACTGGAATCCCAGAAGAAAGGGAGAAATAAAATAGGGCTGAAAAAATTCAGAGATATTGGCTGAAAATCTTCCAAATCATATCAGAAAATATCAGACAGATCCAAGAACCTCAGCAGATTCTAAGCAGAGAGAATACAAAGAAAAGCAGACCAAAGTTGCTAAAAATCAATAATAAAGAGGAAATACTTTATTAATGCCAAATAACAAAATACATTGTGTACTAGGAAATAGTAAGAATGAGTTAATTTTCCATTGAGGCCAGAAGAAAACAGAACCTGTTAACCTATAATTCTATATCTAGCAAAAAATATCTTTCCAAAATGATTTCTTAAATTTTCACTTAAAATTTGAGAGAAAACTTTGCCAGAGGAAAAAGAATACAATAAAAAAACACTAAATGAAGGCATTTTTAGGCTGAGTGAAATTTTGTCTGTTAGAAATCTCTATCTACAGAAATGATTAAAGAGTACCAACAATGGTAAAAATATATAAATATAATAGATGAATTTTACCTCCTTTTCTTATATATTTAAAGTCTACTGTAAATTATTCTACTAAAATCAAATTAACAAAACAAAACACAAATTGTGAAAGTATCATGTGACTTGAAATTTTGCTCATATATAATGGTAATACATACATAATAAAGTTAACATGTAGTTTGATATTTTTATCATAAGAAAGGAATATGGCAGCCTTCATTTATGGTCACAGAGTCTGTAGCTAAATTCTCTCTCCCTCAGCAGTTCTGAACCTGTGAGTTTCATTAATTTTCTTCATGATCAAGGTGTTAGGGATCATTCTGGAGTCATTTAGAAGGGGCTCTCTTTGCCAATCCTGTGGCAAATTGAAAGTGGCTTCAAGCTACAGTCACTAGGGCAATCCTCATCTTCTAATAATTGCACAAATAACTCTGCTGAGCTGCAAAAAAACTAGTCACAAATCTAATCTTTTCTAATAGCCTGTGTCCATGTGATTATTCAAAGGCGTTAGTCAACAATTTAGCTGCTAGTGTACAAATTAGAATTTACAAAGATATAGTCTGCCATACTTAGGTTTGTTCAAATGTCAAGGAAATGAGTGTACAGATCATGACTTTAGAAAACATGCAACAGATCTTTTATATTCTTAAACTTGTTGCATCATTGCATTCTCATCTTTTGTCATTTCTTTGAAAGCTGAAACCACACTTGTCTTTTTGGCCACTACACTTGAGCAATACAATAAATGTCTTCTCATTAAAGGATGAATAAATTAATGCTCACCTGTCCCAGAGGATTATTAGAAAATTCCAAAATTTAAATAAGTATCCTGGATGACTTACAGGGACTAAAAGCAGCATCCTCATATATATTTAAATTTCTTTTTTTTTTAAAGATTTTATTTATTTATTTGACAGAGATCACAAGGAAGCAGAGAGGCAGACAGAGAGAGGGAAGCCGGCTCCCTGCTGAGCAGAGAGCCTGATGCAGGACTTGATCCCAGGACCCTGAGATCATGACCTGAGCTGAAGGCTGAGGCTTTAACCCAGTGAACCACCCAGGCACTCTTTAAATTTAACTCTAATTGTGATTTTTGGGGGCAGAAATAATTTGTTTTGTTTCTTGAGAAGTTATATAAAGATAATGAAGTCATAGTATTTCCTCAAGGGAGTTAAGATTGCCTTAAAAACAACTGCTTAACATATTTTTTCATACTTGATACAATTTATAGTCTCATAAAGGCTCTATGACTCCTGTTGTCATGAGATACTGTTCTCCACATCATTCTCCTACTTCTCTCATGTTCATTTCTTATTAATAAAAGGCCTCATAGAAAGCAGAAAGATTCCAGTTGTTGAACAGATTAGTGAATTTCACAAATCCATACTGAAGGAATGATTAGTTAACCTAGTTCTCACAACCACAACAGTTTGGTTTCCACTTGCCTAACTATTTGGGGAATTCAACTCTTTAAATAGGAAAACTGACAAAACATCAAGCAGTTAAAGCTTGGGAGGTGAGCAGTGGAAGAAGGAAAGGAGAAAGCAAATAGAGAATAAAGAAGTGTTTGATGTTCGCTTATTAGCAAAACAAGAGGATGGTATAATAGATTTGCCCATTTCCCTTAATAATCATGCATTTTCAATAGTTCCTTAGTATTTATTTTCTTGAAATTCTTGTCCTTTCCAAACACTGTCACGTTTTTGATGACTGTGAGTTGATTTGTAAATAAGTAAAATTCAACTGCATAAACTCTCAGCATAAAATAGTGAGCAAATACATTCAAATCTTGTCATTGCTCATAAAGCCTTCAAACTCAGGTTTCCTTTGCCAGGAAAAGAGGAAATGAACGTAATTGCTTTTCAACAGTGAAACAAAATGCTTCCTTTATAGGACATTTCAGTTTTGGAAGGCAGTAGGGAGAGGTGGTACCATTGTTAAATTGCTAGGAGAGGTGGTACCATTGTTAAATTGCTAACTACTATTGGGAAGTTTTCCTAAGGTTAAGAGTACAACAAGTCAGTCAACAAACAATGTGTGTGGCAAGTTATCCACCAGTACTAAACTCAATGTGCCTCCTAGGTTTAATGTTGCATTAACTTCATTTTGCATTAACTTCAAATCCATTATTGAGTTATGGGTCCACAAATATCCTGTTTTTGCCAGCATTTATTCATAAGATTCTTCTGATTGCATTGAATTTCTTTTGCTGCCTCCCAATAATGACATGTTTCAGCTGTGAGAACTTATTAGGAAATATATGATGCTTGCAGTTTTGCAGAAGTTGATTCCCCCCTGTGGAATAATCTCCATTCTAATTTGACTGTAAAATTCCCATAAATTATTTCAATCTCATTTTAGACTGGGATATATTTCATTGATTGGTAATAGCCTTAAATTACTTTTTATTGTGATTGTAATGTTTTCTTGTCAAATAGCAGGAAACAGTAAATTACAGAGTAATTTAACAGGTGGAAATATACACAAGCAAAAACGGTTAGAAACAAAGATAAACCATTAGAACAAATTGCAGTTGCACATACCTAATCACTTCTTTCGTGTCTATGGCTTAAAAAGAAAGTTCTTTCTTCCACAAAGCTTAATTAATCTAAAATCCTGAACTAGCATGCAAAATAAAACCTGTATATTTGGGAGCCATGGAATCATAAAATTAGAATGCAACAAAGTATACTCAATGCCATTTATACGGGAATAAGAATGTTTCCATTTTAATACCAGAAACTCCATACTGAAGGACCACTGCTAAGCTATATTCCTTGGCCTTAAATAAGCTTTTCCATCACACACTCAGACCAAGTGATGTGATCACTCTCAGTGAAAGAGAAGTAGGTTGCCTACAAGAAGTATAATTGCACTGAGCATTGGTTTTCGTGGAATTTGTGTGCATACTTCAGATGGAAGCCCTCGGGGATTTCTAATGGTGTCTAATCGGAAGTGAAAATTTATGAAAATCAGTTTCTTTCATAGGAGAGCTGAATCTGCAAAACCTCCTACTTATCTAAGTGGCACTTTTATTTAATCTAACATGAGTACTCTGTTTCCAAACCTAAATCAGATCCACTTTACTGTCCTTAGAAGATACTTCTTTTCCAGAATCCACTGACATCATTAAAGGAGAACATCATTTTGGAGATTTTCCACAACCATAGAGTCATGACTTGTCTTTTGGAAATTTTGAAATTATTAAAATCTACTAAGTTGATTAAAGAAATTGGCAATAGTGGTTCTTGCATAACCAAAGCACTGAAGGAATGCAAAAACTCAAAACAATGATATCCCAAATAGTAAATGATGTTTTATTTTGAAAAATGTTGAATGCTTGTGCATATATGGAAGTATGGGAATAGTGTGTGTGTGATTTTGTTTTTGTATTTCTATTTCCTAAAAAGTAAAATTCAAATTATTTAACTTAATTCAATATTACACTTTAACCACTGGAATGATATGTATTGTATTGCCATTAAGTTAAATTGAAACAAAAGTACTGTATGATTTTTTTTTTTAAGGAGGTAGTAGAATATGGTAGAAATAACATGAATTCATGAGCCAAAAAGGCTTACATTTGATCCCTGGTTTTTCTATATAATTTTTATATAATTTGTTCATGGAATCCTTTCCTACATAAATTTAAAGTGGGAAGGATAGGGCCTATTTTGAGTTATAATATGAAGATGAAATATAATATTTACAGTTGCCTTTAAACATTTCCTGAAATAATGTCATAATTGTTTAGCATAGACTAAATGCTCAATAAATTTTAACTAAATTTTAAATTCAATTTCACTAAATCTAAGCTATTAGTTTGTAAAACATAATGTTAAAATCCCACTAAAACAAGTACAAACAAACAATTATACTAATATTTTAAAACAGTCCAGTATGACATGTTTAACCTCATTAGTTTCTATTTGCTTTGAAAGGTCTCTCTCTCTCTCACTCCCTCTCTCTCTCCCTCTCTCTCCTGAAAGGCTTGAAATTCCTTATGCCATCAATTTCATTTCAATAATGAAATATACATAGTTTCAACTTTTTGTATCTTCCTCTTTTAGGTCTCATAAACCACTTTGTAGTTGGCTTGTTTTATTCATATTATGTATACCCTGTTTTTCTCTTCCATGACTGAATGCATTCTCAATAACTTTTTTGTTTCAATGCCAAATCAGTGAATAGTCTTTTTTTTTCCATTTTTAAATAGTTTTTTGAATAATACTTAAATGGAAATTACACTCAATATGTGAAATGCCAACAATGCATATAAGTCAGTAGAAATGGTTACAATATGAACTGTTATGACCAAATTGATGCCTGCATTGACAATGACAACTAAGTCATGACTGCCATCTGGAACAGCAATATACAATAGCAAATATACAATGCTGTTGATTGTAAGTTGCAATTCAATTTTGAAGATGACAAAATGTGAAGTATTTTGCATCTGAGAATGGATGACATACAGGGTTATTACTGTTCTGGGACATTTAACACCTGTTAAGTTTCTGTTACGTTCCATAAACGCTTCTTGGAACTGTGCTTGGCCCTAAGGATAGCTATGAGAAGAAAACATTTTCTGTGACCTAGAGAGGCCAGTTAAAATGTTATCATGGGGGCGCCTGGGTGGCTCAGTGAGTTAAGCCTCTGCCTTCTGTTCGGGTCATGATCTCAGTCTCCTGGGATCAAGTCCTGCATCGGGCTCTCCTGCTCATCGGGGAGCCTGCTTTCCCTACCCCCCCAGCACCCTGCCTGCCTCTCTGCCTACTTGTGATCTCTCTCTCTGTCAAATAAATAAATAATCTTTTATTTATTTATTGCTTCCCTCTCTCTCTCTCTGCCTACTTGTGATTTCTCTCTCTTTGTGTCAAATGAATAAATAAAATCTTTAAAAAAATGTTATCATGGTGGTAGCAACACATTCTAATCTCTTGTTGGATTCAGGTCTACCTCTAACCTAGTATATGCCCCAGAACATGGGAGTTGTCACTGGTTTCTATAATTGAGACTCACTGTTGATTCTGGCTATAGCTCTTTAATGGAAGAGTTTCTAAATGGAATAATCCATTTTAGGTTCTTTCGATTAGCTTATCTTACATAGCTCACATAGTAAAATAGCCCCCCTGAGAAGCAACAGTCTAGCCTTTAGGATACCTAATTAGAAATGGGTGGAACACACAGCAGTTAGAGCTTCCACTTTTTTCTTCATTAAAAAATGATTAATTATTGATTCCTTACTGTAAGTTAGTCATTATACTATGTACTCAAGATAGAGCACAATTAGTGAGTTGGAAACAAAATATGTTTTGAATATAAAATCCTAACTAATAATAAATAAAAACTTCAAAATTGTTTAAAATATACTCTCTACATATGTGTGGTGGACTTGAGATAACTATGGGTTATTTAGGTGAGGATTCAGTAATCTGAGTGATTTTTTTTTTTCAGAGAAGATTAGTTTAATGGTTAATAATATACTTTAGGGCACTATAGAGTGCATAAATTTATGCATTTAAAACATATATACATTTCATGAAGTTCCAACTGGGTATGATTTTCATGTGGTTAAATGAGACAATAAATATGCAAATATCTAGTAAATCAAGTGAACGTCACCTGCGCATTGATAAAGGTTGTTCGACATGAACAGGCAACAGCTCAAAAGAAATACATTGTAGTTTGTGAACTGTAATTTATTTAATGTCCACAAGAGTCATGAAGTAAAAAATTGTCTGAACCATAAGGAAACAATACAAGATCTATAAAATATTTGTTAATGAACTACACAGAAGAGAATAAAGAGTTTATGAAAACCAAATGAAATGTTAAAAAAGAAAAAAACTGAAGGGACAAAATGAAAAGAACAAATAACTATGGTTATAGCAAACACAAGAACTAAATGAACATAATTACCAAATTGCAATAATTGTAAAAGATCAAAACACAGAAAAGACCACTTCTCTTTTTTAGTAGCTTGGCAATTTTGGTGTTATTTGCCTATTATATATAGTTCTCATTCCTTCTGAATAGTTCATATAACAATAAAAAGTTTCTGGCATATTTATCCATTTCTATAGCCATCAGCAAAGGACAAGTCACACTCACCAGAGAACATATTTATAATTACTAAAATTGAGATAGTCTATATCTAGCTTTCAGGATTTTACATTGGGACTTGTTATACATAGTGTCTGAGAAGACCATAAAATCAACTAACACTTCTCTGTAAACTCCTCTAGAAATAAGTTTACGTCTTAGAAATAGTCACAGTAGTTCCCCTTTATCTGAGGTTTCACTTTTCATGGCTTCAGCTACCTGCTGCCAACTGCCATCTAGAAACAGATAATCCTCCTTCTGACATATTTTCAAAGGCCTAATGCATGTAACAATGTCTACATCATTCACCTCACTTCTCATTGTGTAGATATTTCATCATCTCACTTCATTACAAGAAGAAAGGTGAGTAAAATACAAGAAGGTATTTCACATAACTTTTATTACAATATATTCTTATAATTTTTCTATTTTATTATTATTTTTGTTAATCTCTTACTGTGCCTTACTTCTAAATTAAGCTTTATCATAGGGATGTATATACTGGAAAAAACATGGTATATGTAGGGTTTGGAATTATCAGCAGTTTCAGGCATCCACTGGGGATCTGGAATGTATCCTCAGGAAGATAAGGGGGGACTACTGTATTTCCCTTTTTACAATGGCAAGTTTTACTATATTGAGTTAGAAAAGTCTTGATCTGAACCTCCTGCCAATGTCAGTCAAATGTCATCATTTTTATGGGTTGTGGCCACTGATATGTTTTCTCTGACTGAAAAAGTTGAACACATTAATTATTAAAGATAGAAAGTATTAAAAATAGCCACAAAACATAAAGAGGAGAAATTTTTAACTTTGTCTCTGGGTATGAGATTTCATTTGGCTTTTGACATGAAATTTTTTTTTTAAGATTTTATTTATTCAGAGAGAGAGAAAGACAGAGTGAGCAAGCAAAAGCAAAGAGAGCAGCAGGCAGAGGGAGAGGGAGTAGCAGGCTCCCCACTGAGCAGGGAACCCAAGACAGGGCTTGATTCTAGGACCCTGGGATCATGACCTGAACCAAAGGCAGATGCTTAACCCACTGAGCCACCCAGGTGCCCCCACTTTCTTTTTTAAGATTTTATGACATGAAACAAATTATTAAGAATATCATGAAATATGTAAACCTGAGCACTTCCATTAAAGTCTGAAGGTTGTTGTTGTTTTATACAGTTACACTGATCTGGGAGATTATACTTTCCCAGTGTATATGAAAATGCCTTAATTGGCCAAACCACTACATCATTTATTCCTAGGTGTTTCTCCAACCATCTAGTCCAAAACATTTCTATATAATATAGAATATATTATATAGAATATATATTAATTATATAGAATATATATATAGAATATATATAATATGTATAATATATATTATATAAATATATATATATTCTCTCTCTCTATATATATAGAAATGTTCTATATAATATTCTATATATATTATATAGAATATAGACATTTGCCTTTCTCAAAGTGAATGAGGTTACCTGAAATGGCTTATGTTTCATCCTGTTATCTCCCATGCAACTGGAGGAGGCAAAGTTACTTCTGGTTTTTCAGATTTAGCAGTAAAACTTGTACTTAAAAAAGCCTTTTAAATTGGCAGCATATTGCCTACTACTTTCTTGTTAACTTAGTCTCATCATCTACTTGCTCTGCAAGTTTTATCTCTTCACTGAGAGCCTCTCCTTTGCTGCCAAAGCTGGTTATCTTTCAGAGCCACCATGATAGCATAGAATAGCATGAATGTTTTGGGGTTTGTTTTTTCTAACAAAATTAATGTCACAGAAGAATTTTAATTTCAGTGGTTTGTAGCAAAATTCCAAATGTCTTTTATAGTGTGTTTTCTCAGTTTTGTTACCATTTTGGCTTAGAAATTTATTGTACTTTAATGACTGATTTCTGCCCGAGATTAGATTTAATTCTTTGATTTAACACAGGATAAAGTTCCTAACACAACCAACTGTTACATAGGAGTTAATGTCTTCAGCAGATTCAGCTAATGAAAGCAGAGAGAAAGGCAATCTGTAGCTCCAGGTACAAATTTGACAATGTCTTTTAAACTTGATTTTTTTGTCATAAAAAATTGATATATAAGAATTAAAAAAACAAAGCTACTGAGGGAACTTCTGGAGGTAAATATTCCTAGGGAAAATTTTTTTAAATGCTAGATTTAAGTCTATTTGCCCAAATAAATACTTTTGAATGATGACGACAAATATAAATATGTTATACTACTTTAAGAATAAACTATGAATACATATGCACAGTAATAAACATCCAGAAGAAGCTAGGAAAAAAAAATTGAATGTATAGGCATATTAGACAAGTTTGCACTGATCATCTGAATATTTCAAAACCATCTTAGGAATGATGTATTCAAATACAAATGCAAAATGCAGAAATTCCTTCTTTTGCATCATTTATAAATACACTTGAAGTAAATTATTCAAATGATAAAGATTTTATTTACTATCTCTTAAAGCATCCCCTACTTTGCTGAACTTTTCTCTCCTTATAATTTCCTTGTATAGATCCTACTCCTCCCCTGCCTTATTCAAAAACACTGAATAAGTTTACTCCATCTCTATATGATTATTCTTTAAATATTTTAAGGCAACTATGATAGCTTTCTCAATTCTTTAACCACCTACAATAGACCTTAACTATTTACATATATAAAATATAATTATAACTAGCTAAACTAGCCTGACTCTGAAGTATTCTTGTTGTTAAATTTCATCTTAAAACATAGTCTTAAAAACTGAACTAACATTTCATAAGTTGCCCAATTAATGCAATATTCATGGAAAGACAAAAGTAACTGGATCAATAATTGAGACTTTATAGACATAACAATATTCCACTGAGAAATTGATTTCAAATCTTTACATGTGTCTACAATGGTTCAAGAATCATACATTTATTTTAAGTTTCTCCTTATAAGGAATAGGGAAGAGATTCCTGATTATCTAAATATTTTTTAAAAAGCTTTTCTTTTGGTTGTATAAATGTATTTAATGCACTTGGTCTAAACTCATTCTTACTTGTCCCTTCATCTTGCTCTAGTAGAAACCTGATTCTAAGGACACTGCTTTCTCTGCTCTTCTCTTGAGTCTTGGAGGTTTTATTTTATTTTATTTTTTTCTCTCCATTTCTGTACCACTGTTTCACTAGCTTCATTCAGTCTCCCCTTCTTCTTTCTATAAACCCTCAGCTTCAGTATTATGTCATCAACTTCCTCACATAGTTGCTAACATGTGTGAACCTACTCCCATTTCTCAATTACTTAAGCTCCTGACACTCTTATTTCTTGCTTAATCAAATAAATACATAGATAACATTTTCCATATTTGAATTCTCAATACCTTAAAATTTGCTCCTTCAAGTATGCTATTCTTGACCTTTCCTCAGGTACTCAGGTACTCCTCCCATGACAAACCCTAGAACTTCTCATTACCAAAACCACAGCTCCTTTGAAATGTTAATTCCACACATATCAGTGACCTCAAGCCAACCCTTTTTTACCTCTTTCCAACAACCATTTCACTCACTGAGATTTCTAATTAAGTTTTCAGTCATCCCACTTCCCTTAGATGTCCTCTCTTCCCCTTTTTTTAATTTTTTTTAAAAAATTTATTTATTTAATTTCTTTTCAGTGTAACAGAATTCATTGTTCATGCACCATACCCAGTGGTCCACGCAATACATGCCCTCCATAAAACCCACCACCTGGCTCCCCCAACCTCCCACCCCCCACCCCTTCAAAACCCTCAGAATGTTTTTCAGAGTCCATAGTCTCTCATGGTTCAACTCCCCTTCTAATTTCCTCTCTCCCCCTTAACAAACCTGAATAATCAATCCTTATAATCATTCCCTTACATACACCCTAGATTCTCTTTTCTCTATCACTTGGTTGTTCTCAGTTGGCAACATCACACCGAAGTTCAATCCAATGCTTGACGACTCCACAGCAGTACCTGTGCAAGTAAATAGAGCTGAAAGAAACCACACAAGTGCTTTCACTTTATGTTTATGGCCTAAATAGTAAATGAATCACAATTCTGTTCATTTACACTATCTGTCCCTTCCAGTCGCTCTTTCATTTTTCTAGAACAGGGGTTGCTAAACATTTTCTTTAAGGGCCAGATAGTAAATATTTTTAGTTTGCAGACCACACAGATTTTGTTGTAATTATTCAATTCTGCCATTGTAGCTTGAAAGAACCATATACAATATGTAAGCAAACAGGTATAGTTATACAATAGCAAAACTTGAAATAAAGAGCTGTGCGGTAGGCAACATTGTCAACCCTTGTTCTAAATAATTATTTCCCATCTTACCCTCTCTCTTCAAACCTACAACAGCTTCTCTACTTTCTCATTCAATGGAAGACTTTGCTCTTCACTTAGAAGATGGAAGCATCAGAAGCAAACATCCATAGAAAACCACCATTATATCTACCTACTTATCAATATGTCCTTTCATATATCTGTCTTCCCGTATTTTACTGGAGAACAACTGTCCATGTTCCTTTTTAAAGCCAGTCCCTTCACTCACTGAAAATATCTCATTTTCCCTCTGGTTTTTAATGACATCTTTCCAAGATATTTCATTTTCTCTCCTATAGCATCAGTTATTTATTCTCTATAAAACTATAGGCATACTATTACTTTTCTTATTTAAAAAAATAATATATACCCATTATCTCTAATTTTTCTTAAAACCATTCCTATCAGTTATCTGTCCTAATAGGATACTAAATTGTTCTTGTCAATGACACTGATAGCCTTCAAATTGTTAAATCCACTGGATTTCCTCAGTTTACTTGATCTATCAATAGGTGATCACATAATTTATAACCTAAATTAAAATTACATAATTATAATTTATATATAAAATTAATTATATAAAATCATATAATTTTTTGAGAGTGAAAAGACATGTTATTGTAATTGATCCAAAGATACCAAGGTTCATGAATACTTCCTTGGAAAAACTGAGTTCAGTAGCTTTTGACAGAATGATTCTCCTACTTGATACACTCCTCTATTTGGCTTCCAAGATAACATCCTCTACCTGATATCTCCCTACTTGACTCATCACTGCTTTTCAGTTCATGTTGTTGATACCACCTCTTCTTCCCTATCTCAGGTCTGGGTGTTCAGTTCCACAGAGCTAAGTCTTAGGCCCTTTTCTCCTACTGCCCCCTACTCTTGTTGATATTACCCACTATCATGAATTTCAATGCCATAGATATGCAATGACTCCTAAATTTATTTTTATGCAGGGGGCACCTGGGTGACTCAGTGGGTTAAGCCTCTGCCTTCAGCTCAGGTCATGATCTCAGGGTCCTGGGATCGAGCCCCGCATTGGTCTTTCTGCTCAGCAGGGAGTCTGCTTTCCCCTCTCTCTCTGCCTGCCTCTCTGCCTACTTGTGATCTCTCTCTCTCTGTCAAATAAATAAATAAAATCTTTTTAAAAATTTATTTTTATGCTGAATATTTCTCATACTCTACTGCTATACACCTTCATCTGAGGCACCATTATCTCTTACCTGGATAAATAGTTTCAGTGACGATAACATTTTCCTCTTGTGGTATATGTGCAAACCAATCCTCACAGTGATGATTTTAAAACAGAAATTAGGTCATGACCCTCTGTTTCTGTGAACCAACCTTCAAGCAAGGTAAAAGAGAACTATCTTTATGTTGTATTACATCCCTAACCGTGTATTCACCTTCAGCCATGATAGTCTCCTTGCTATGTTCCCTAGCATCAAAGAGATTTTCTAGCCCTAGGGATGTGAGATTGGCTGTTTTTTTTTCATTTTGTTTTGTTTTGTTTGTTTCTGCCTTAAATGGGCTTCCTAAAGATATCTCTATGGATTCTATCACCTCCTCCAAGTCTTTGCTCACATGTTTTCTTGTCAATGAGCTTTAACTTGACCATTTATTTAAAAAATTTGCCTGCTTTTTGTCATCCCAATTTTGATTCTTCTTTCCTTACTTTGTTTCTTTCTCTTTAATATTATGTGGTTTATTGTTATTGTTAGACTTTTCTCTATTAGAATGCAAGCTTCACAAATGTCACAAATATTTGCTTTTTTTTTCTTATTTAATACATACCAAACACAGAAGATATTGCTCAGTAATGAGGCAATTAAAACTATTTATTTACTTAATGAATGGGTTTGTAAGTTATTGAATGCCTTATTTTCACTTATTTATATAAGATATAATGCATTAAATAATATGTCTTATTCTTTTACTTATTTACTTTTAATCTTACACACTTAACTCATTTTTAGGTAAATTAACAAGAATCTGTCCTTTATTTAACAAAAAAATGAAATTTGTATTCCCACATGTATAAGATATTGATTCTGGCTCTAGATAAGAACAGTTTTTAATTCAAAAACAGAATTTATACAACAAATGAATCTTGTCCTTTGAAATTACTTCCTTGGGAAGCCAAGTATTTTACTCTAGTCATGCTGACATATTTGGAAATATTTTTTATAATGCCTACCTTCAGAATAAATTTATAAGGCAAATGAGGAAAGTCAATCTCTTAACTATGAATTCACATTTTATTTTTTGACCAGAAATTGTACTGTCCGATTTGATAACCCATCTTATTCTCTATGTTTAAAAATGACATCTGGTTTTTACCTAATTTAAAATCTACCCTCAAGACATAATTATTTACCACCATTTAGGGTGTTCAGAAGAATGAGTAAGAGATTAGGAAGGCAGTTCAAAAAATACATTTCTGAAAATAGCAACACATTTGAATGCATTTTTAGAAGAAACAGTCATTTGAATATTTGAATTTTGAAATGTTCGTTAAAATATCAGTAGCATCACTGTATAGTTTTACTCTCTCTCCTCCACTGAGATCTAGATATAAAGCTCTTTAAAAATACTGAACAAGGAAGATGGCAGAGAAGTAGGAGACCCTGTTTCAACCGGTCCCTTATAGTGAGCTAATTATCTACCAGAACACTCTGAACACCCATGAAATCAGCCTGAGATGTAGGATTATACACTTCTAGATCTCTACGGGGGCAGAAGATGCCAGGGGAGAGTGCTCACTTCCGATTGCTCAGAAGTGTTTCAGGGTGCACCTGGCCTGGATTGCGGTTGATATATTTAGCTACACATCCCCTCAATCACCTCTCACAAATATGACTAGGACGAGGAAAACCCAACAGAGGAAAAATTCAGAGACTGTGCCTCTCCATCAGAACTATTGGATATGGACATAAACAGTATGTTGGAAAGGGAATTCAGGGTAACAATTATCCAGGCAATGGCTAGATTGGAGAAAACCATTAGTGATAACATGGAATCTCTATGGGCAGAAGTGAAAGCCACCCAGGAAGAAGTTAAAAATGTTATCAATGAGATCCAATCTAATCTAAATACTCTAACAGCTAGGATAACCGAGGCAGAAGATAGAATTAGTGATCTAGAGTACAAACTGATAGAGAAAAAGGATCAGGAGGAGGCCTGGAACAAACAGCTTAGAAACATGATAACAGGGAGGAGTCAAGATGGTGGAGAAGTAGCAGGCTGAGACGACATCAGCCAGCAGGAGATCAGCTAGATAGCCTATCAAACCATTCTGAACACCTACAAATCCAACAGGAGATCGAAGAGAAGAAAAACAACAATTCTAGAAACAGAAAATCGACCACTTTCTGAAAGGTAGGACCAGCGGAGAAGTGAATCCAACGTGACGGGAAGATAGACCCCAGGGGGAGGGGCCGGCTCCCGGCAAGCGGCGGAGCACAAAATCAGGACTTTTAAAAGTCTGCTCCATGGAGGGACATCACTCCAGAGGCTAAACTGGGGTGAAGACCTCGCGGGGACAGCGTGGACTCAGGTCCCGCGGGGTCACAGAAGGATCAGGGGTGTCTGAGTGTCGCGGAGCTCACAGGTATTAGAGCAGGAAAGCCGGCTGCAGAGACAAAGCCGAGGTTTCCTAGTGGTCTGTGACACGGGCCGGTGCTCTGTGGCATGGGCCGGTGCTCTGTGCAAGGGGTCCCCACAAGATCCGGGGAGACTCCGACCCGGGAGAGCTCAGGGATCTACGGGGTCCGGAGACTCCAGGTGGGACTCTGCCAGAGACAGAGACACTTGGTCACAGGCTGGGTGAGCTCGGAGCGCTCCCAGAAGCCAGTGAGATGGGACTGATTATGCACGATTTTCTCTGAGCGCGGTCTCTGGGCGCGGGCGGTCTCCGGGCGCGCGGGGTCTCCGGGCTCGCGCGGTCTCCGGGCGCAAACGTGGGCTGGGGAGACCGGAGGGATTAAACGCTTTTCTATGAAGGCTCACTGAAGACTGGGGCCCCTAGCTCTCAGCTCCTCTGAACCGGAGATTGGGAGGCCGCCATTGTCATTCCCGTCCTCCAGAACTCTACGGAAAGCATTCAGGGAACAAAAGCTCCCAAAAGCGAACCTGAGAGGATTACTTAGCCCGGCCCCTGGTAAGGGCGGTGCAACTCCGCCTGGGGCAAAGACACCTGAGAATCACTACAACAGGCCCCTCCCCCAGAAGATCAAAGAAATCCAGCCAAGACCAAGTTCACTTAACAAGGAGAACAGCGGATTCTTATCTGGACAAAATGACAAGGCGGAAAAACTCACCACAAAAAAAAGAGCAGGAGACAGGACCGAAGGCTAGGGACCTAATCAATACAGACATTGGTAATATGTCAGATCTGGAATTCAGGATGACGATTCTCAAGGTCCTAGCCGGGCTCGAAAAAGGCATGGAAGATATTAGAGAAACTCTGTCAGGAGAAATAAAAACCCTTTCTGGAGAAATAAAAGAACTAAAGTCTAATCAAGTTGAAATAAAAAAAGCTATTAATGAGGTGCAATAAAAAATGGAGGCTCTTACTGCTAGGATAAATGAGGCAGAAGACAGAATTAGTGATATAGAAGACCAAATGACAGAGAATAAAGAAGCTGACCAAAAGAGAGACAAACAATTACTGGACCACGAGGGGAGAATTCGAGAGATAAGTGATGCCATAAGACGAAACAACATTAGAATAATTGGGATTCCAGAAGAAGAAAGAGAAATAGGAGCAGAAGGTACACTGGAGAGGATTATTGTAGAGAATTTCCCTAATATAGCAAGGGGAACAAGCATCAAAATCCAGGAGGTGCAGAGAACACCCCTCAAAATCAATAGGAATCGACCCACACCCCGCCATCTAATAGTAAAATTTACAAGTCTTAGCGACAAAGAGAAAATCCTGAAAGCAGCACTGCACAAGAAGTCTGTAACGTACAATGGTAAAAATATTAGATTGGCAGCAGGCTTATCCACAGAGACCTGGCAGGCCAGAAAGAACTGGCATGATATATTCAGAGCACTAAACGAGAAAAACATGCAGCCAAGAATACTTTATCCAGCTAGGTAATCATTGAAAATAGAAGGAGAGATAAAAAGCTTCCAGGACAAACAAAAACTGAAAGAGTTTATAAATACCAAACCAGCTCTACAGGAAATATTGAAAGGGGCCCTCTAAACAAAGAGAGACCCTAAAATTATTACCAGAAAGGAACAGAGACATTATACAGTAACAGTCACCACACAGGCAATACAATGGCACTAAATTCATATCTCTCAATAATTACCCTGAATGTAAATGGGCTAAATGCCCCAATCAAAAGACACAGGGTTTCAGAATGGATAAAAAAACAAAACCCATCCATATGCTGCCTACAAGAAACTCATTTTAGACCTGAAGACACCTCCAGATTGAAAGTGAGGGGGTGGAAAACAATTTACCATGCTAATGGACATCAGAAGAAAGCTGGGGTGGCAATCCTTATATCAGATCAATTAGATTTTAAGCCAAAGACTATAATAAGAGATGAGGAAGGACACTTCATCATACTCAAAGGGTCTGTCCAACAAGAAGATCTAACAATTTTAAATATCTATGCCCCTAACATGGGAGCAGCCAACTATATAAACCAATTAATAACAAAATCAAAGAAACACATTGACAAGAATACAATAATAGTTGGAGACTTTAACACACCCCTCACTGAAATGGACAGATCATCCAAGCAAAAGATCAACAAGGAAATAAAGGTCTTAAATGACACACTGGACCAGATGGACATCACAGATATATTTAGAACATTCTACCCCAAAGCAACAGAATACACATTCTTCTCTAGTGCCCATGGAACATTCTCCAGAATAGATCACATCCTGGGTCATAACTCAGGTCTCAACAGGTATCAAAAGATTGGGATCATTCCCTGCATATTTTCAGACCACAATGCTCTGTAGCTAGAACTCAATCACAAGAGGAAATTTGGAAAGAGCACAAATACATGGATACTCAACAGCATCCTTCTAAAAAATGAATGGGTCAACCAGGAAATTAAAGAAGAATCGAAAAAAACCATGGAAACAAATGATAATGAAAACACAACGGTCCAAAATCTGTGGGACACAGCAAAGGCAGTACTGAGAGGAAAATGTATAGCGATACAAGCCTATCTCAAGAAACAGGAAAGGTCTCAAATACACAACCTAACCCTACACCTTAAGGAGCTCGAGAGAGAACAACAAAGAAAGCCTAAACCCAGCAGGAGAAGAGAAATAATAAAGATCAAAGCAGAAATCAATGAAATAGAAACCAAAAAAACAATAGAACAAATCAATGAAACTAGGAACTGGTTCTTTGAAAGAATTAATAAGATTGATAAACCCCTAGCCAGACTTATCCAAAAGAAAAGATAAAGGACCCAAATAAATAAAATCATGAATGAAAGAGGAGAGATCACAACCAACACCAAAGAAATACAAACAATCATAAGAACATATTATGAACAACTCTATGCCAACAAATTCGACAATCTGGAAGAAATGGATGCTTTCCTAGAGACATATAAACTGCCAAAACTGAACCAGGAAGAAATAGAACACCTGAATAGGCCCATAACCAGTAAGGAGATTGAAACAGTCATCCAAAATCTCCAAACAAACAAAAGCCCAGGGTCAGATGGCTTCTCAGGGGAATTCTACCAAACATTTAAAGAAGAATTAATTCCTATTCTCCTGAAACTGTTCCAAAAAATAGAAATGGAAGGAAAACTTCCAAACTCATTTTATGAGGCCAGCATCACCTTGATCCCCAAACCAGACAAGGATCCCATCAAAAAAGAGAATTACAGACCAATATCCTTGATGAACACAGATGCGAAAATTCTCACCAAAATACTAGCCAATAGGATCCAACAGTACATGAAAAGGATTATTCACCACGACCAAGTGGGATTTATTCCAGGGCAGCAGGGTTGGTTCAACATCCGCAAATCAATCAATGTGATACAGTACATTAACAAAAGAAAGAACAAGAACCATATGATACTCTCAATAGATGCTGAAAAAGCATTTGACAAAGTGCAGCATCCCTTCCTAATCAAAACTCTTCAAAGTGTAGGGATAGAAGGCACATACCTCAATACTATCAAAGCCATCTATGAAAAACCCACGGCAAGTATCATTCTCAATGGAGAAAAACTGAGAGCTTTTCCGTTAAGGTCAGGAACATGGCAGGGATGTCTGCTATCACCACTGCTATTCAACATAGTACTAGAAGTCCTAGCCTCAGCAATCAGACAACAAAAAGAAATTAAAGGCATCCAAATCGGCAAAGAAGAAGTCAAACTATTGCTCTTTCCAGATGATATGATACTATATGTGGAAAACCCAAAAGGCTCCACTCCAAAACTGCTAGAGCTTGTACAGGAATTCAGTAAAGTGTCAGGATATAAAATCAATGCACAGAAATCAGTTGCATTTCTTTACACCAACAACAAGACAGAAGAAAGAGAAATTAAGGAGTCAATCCCATTTACAATTACACCCAAAACCATAAGATACCTAGGAATAAACCTCACCAAAGAGACAAAGAATCTATACTCAGAAAACTACAAAGTATTCATGAAATAAATTGAGGAAGACACAAAGAAATGGAAAAATGTTCCATGCTCATGGATTGGAAGAATAAACATTGTGAAAATGTCTATGCTACCTAAAGCTATCTACACATTTAATGCAATGCCTATCAAAATCCTATCCATTTTTTCAAAGAAATGGAACAAATAATCCTAAAATTTATATGGAACCAGAACAGACCTCGAATAGCCAAAGGAATATTGAAAAAGAAATCCAAAGTTGGTGGCATCACAATTCCAGACTTCAAGCTCTACTATAAAGCTGTCATCATCAAGACAGTATGTTACTGGCACAAAAACAGACACATAGATCAATGGAACAGAATAGAGAGCCCAGAAATAGACCCTCAACTCTATGGTCAACTAATCTTCGATAAAGCAGGAAAGAACATCCAATGGAAAAAAGACAGCCTCTTCAACAAATGGTGTTGGGAAAATTGGACAGCCATATGCAGAAAAATGAAATTGGACCATTTCCTTACACCACACACGAAAATAGACTCAAAATGGATGAAGGACCTCAACGTGAGAAAGGAATCCATCAAAATCCTTGAGGAGGACACAGGCAGCAACCTCTTCGACCTCAGCTGCAGCAACTTCTTCCTAGGAACAACGCCAAAGGCAAGGGAAGCAAGGGAAAAAACGAACTATTGGGACTTCATCAAGATCAAAAGCTTTTGCACAGCAAAGGAAACAGTCAACAAAACCAAAAGACAACTGACAGAGTGGGAAAAGATATTTGCAAATGACATATCAGATAAAGGGCTAGTATCCAAAATCTATAAAGAGCTTAGCAAACTCAACACCCAAAGAACAAATAATCCAATCAAGAAATGGGCAGAGGACATGAACAGACATTTCAGCAAAGAAGACATCCAGATGGCCAACAGACACATGAAAAAGTGCTCCACATCACTGAGCATCAGGGAAATACAAATCAAAACCACAATGAGATACCACCTCACACCAGTCAGAATGGCTAAAATGAACAAGTCAGGGAATGACAGATGCTGGCGAGGATGTGGAGAAAGGGGAACCCTCCTACACTGTTGGTGGGAATGCTAGCTGGTGCAACCACTCTGGAAAACAGCATGGAGGTTCCTCAAAAAATTGAAAATAGAGCTACCTTATGACCCAGCAATTGCACTACTGGGTATTTACCCTAAAGAGACAAACATAGTGATCCAAAGGGGCACGTGTACCCGAATGTTTATAGCAGCAATGTCCACAATAGCCAAGTTATGGAAAGAACCTAGATGTCCATCAACAGATGAATGGATAAAGAAGAAGTGGTATATATATACAATGGAATACTATGTAGCCATCAAAAGAAATGAAATCTTACCATTTGCGACGACATGGATGGAACTAGAGTGTATTATGCTTAGCGAAATAAGTCAACTGGAGAAAGACAACTATCACATGATCTCCCTGATATGAGGAAGTGGAGATGCAAAGGGGGTGGGAGTTAAGGTGGTAGGAAAAGTAAAAATGAAAGAAGATGGGATCGGGAGGGAGACAAACCAAAAGAGACTCTTAATGTCATAAAACAAACTGAGGGGGTTTGGGGGAAGAGGGGTTGGGAGAGGGTGGTGGGGTTACATTATATGTTTAAATAAAGCTTAAATTAAAAAAAAAAAGAAATGAAAAGAAAAAGAAACATGATAACAGAATTAGGGAAATAAATGATGCCAGGAAATGCTCCAATGTTAGAATTATTGGGATCCCTGAGGGGGAGGAGATAGAAAAAAGACTAGAAGATATAGTTGAACAAACTCTCACTGAAAATTATCCCAATGAGGGGAATGGAACCAGGTTCCTGTCCTAGAGGCAGAAAGATCACCCCCCAATATCAATGAATAGAGAAAGACTTCGAGACACTTGATTATGAGACTAATGGATCATAATTTTAGACAGAAGCTCCTGAGGGCAACTAGGGGGAAGATTCCTTATGTACGGAGGAAAGTCTATCAGAATAATGTCAGACCTGTCCACAGAAACCTGGCAAGCCAGAAAGGGCTGACAAGACATATCCAGGTCACTAAATGAGAATAACATGCAGCCAAGAATATTTTATTCAGCAAGGCTGGCAATCAAAATGGATGGAGAGATAAAGATCTTCCAAGACTGGCAAGCTTTAAATAAGTAAGTGACCACCAGGCTGGCACTACTATAAAGGAGAAAGGGCTCTGTATAAGAAGAAAGAACCCAAGAGTGACATAGAACAAAAATTTACAGAGACAATCTATATAAACAAGGACTTCACAGGCAACATGATGTCAATAAAAACGTATCTTTCAATAATTACTCTCAATGTGAACGGCCTAAATGCTCCCATAAAATGACACAGGGTTGCAGATTGGATAAAATGACAGGACCTGTCCATATGCTGTCTACAAGGACCCATTTGGAACCCAAAGATACATCCAGACTAAAAGTGAAGGGATGGCGAAGCATCATTCATGCCAATGGGCCTCAAAAGAAAGCTGGGGTAGTGATTCTCATATCAGATAAATTAGATTTTAAACTAAAGACTGTAGTTAGAGTTAAAGAAGGACATTACATAATTCTTAAAGTGTCTATCCACCAAGAATATCTAACAATTGTAAGTATTTATGCCCCTAATATGGGAGCAGCCAACTACATAAGACAACTATTAATCAATACCACCTCACACCAGTCAGAATGGCTGAAATTAACAAGTCAGGAAATGACAGATGCTGGCGAGGATGTGGAGAAAGGGGAACCCTCCTACACTGTTGGTGGGAATGCAAGCTGGTGCAACCACTCTGGAAAACAGCATGGAGGTTCCTCAAAAAATTGAAAATAGAGCTACCTTATGACCCAGCAATTGCACTACTGGGTATTTATCCTAAAGAGACAAATGTAGTGATCCGAAGGGGCATGTGTACCCGAATGTTAATAGCAGCAATGTCCACAATAGCCAAATTATGGAAAGAACCTATATGTCCATCAACAGATAAATGGATAAAGAAGAGGTGGTATATATATACAATGGAATACCATGCAGCCATCAAAAGAAATGAAATCTTACCATTTGCGACAACATGGATGGAACTAGAAGGTATTATGCTTAGTGAAATAAGTCAATCGGAGAAAGACAACTATCATATGATCTCCCTGATATGAGGAAGTGGAGATGCAACGGGGGTGGGGGTCAAGGGGGTAGGAAAAGAAAAAATGAAACAAGATGGGATCGGGAGGGAGACAAATCAAAAGAGACTCTTAATGTCATAAAACAAACTGAGGGGGGTGGGGGTGGAGGGGGGTTGGGAGAGGGTGGTGGGGTTACATTATATGCTTAAATAAAAATTTAAAAAAATAAGAAAATAAAATAAACATACATTAAAAAAATAAAGTAAGATTAAAAAAAAAGACAACTATTAATCAAGATAAAGAGTCATATTGATAAGAATACCTTAATAGTAGGGGATCTTAACATGTCATGCTCAGTAATCATCCAAGCAGAAAGTCCAATGAAGAAACAAGATCATTGAATAACATATTGGGCCAGATGGACCTCATAGATATATACAGAACATTCCACCCTAAAGCAACAGAATAATCAATCGTTCTTCTCGAGAGCACACGGAACTTTCTCCAGAACAGACCACATACTTGGTAACAATCAGGGCTCAAACAATATTAAAAGATTGAGATTATTCCCTACATATTCTCAGACCACAAGGCTTTGAAAATGGAACTCAACCACAAGATAAAGTATGGAAGGAATTCGAACACTTGGAAGCTAGAGACCCCCCAGCTTAAGAATGTTTGGACCAACGAGGAAATCAAAGAAGAAATTAAACAATTCATGGAAACCAATGAGAATGAAGATGCATCAGTACAAAACCTATGGGACATGGCAAAGGCAGTCCTAAGGGGGAAATACATAGCCATCCAAGTCTCACTCGAAAAAATTTAAAAATCCAGAATACAGCACCTCTCTTTATACCTTAAAGAACTGGAGAATAAACAATGAATTAAGCCAACTCCACACACAAGAAAGAAAATAATCAAGATTAGAGCAGAGATCAATGAGATAGAAACCAGAGATACAGTAGAACACATCAACAAAACTAGAAGCTGATTTTTTGAAAGAATCAATAAGACTCATAAACCACTAGCCAAAGTAATCTGAAAGAAAAGAGGACCCAAATTAATAAAATTATGAATGAAAAAGGAGCAATCATGACTAACACCAAGGAACTAGAAACAATCACCAGAAATTATTATCAACAGTTATATGCCAATAAGTTAAGCAACCTAGATGAAATGGATGCCTTCCTGGAAACCTATAAACTTCCAAAACTGAATCAGGAAGAAATTGACAACCTAAATAGATCAATATCTAGTAACAAGATTGAAGCAGTGATGAAAAACCTCCCAAAAAACAAGAGCCAAGGACCTGATGGAGTCCCAGGAGAATTCTATCAAACATTCAAAGAATAATTAATATCTATTCTCCTGAAGCTGTTTCAAAAAATAGAAACAGTAGGAAAAGTTCCAGACTTTTTATGAAGCCAGCATTACCCTGATCCCCAAGCCAGGCAAAGACCCCACCAAAAATTGGATATTCAGACCAATATCCCTGATGAATATGGATGCCAAGATTCTCAATAAGATCCTAGCTGATAGAATCCAACAGCACATTAAAAAGATTATCCACCATGACCACGTGGGATTTATTCATGGGATGCAAATGTGGTTTAACACTCGCAAATCAATCAATGTGATAGAACAAATCAATAAGAGAAGAGAGAAGAACCACATGGTCTTCTCAATTGATGCAGAAAAAGCATTTGACAAGATACAGCATCATTTCCTGATTAAAATGATTCAAAGTATAGGGGTAGAGGGAACATTCCTCAACTTCATAAAGTCTATGTATGAAAAAGCCACAGTGAATATCATCTTCAATGGGAAAAAGCTGATAGCCTTCCCTTTGAGATCAGGAACATGACAGGGATGTCCACTCTCACCACTGTTGTTCAACATAGTGCTAGAAGTCCTAGCAACAACAATCAGACAACAAAAAGAAATAAAAGGTATTCATTTGGCAAAGAAAAAGTCAAACTCCCTTTCTTCATATGACATGTGAAGATGACATGATACTTTATATAGAAAACCCAAAGACTCCACCCCCAAACTACTAGAACTCATACAGCAATTCAGTAATGTGGCAGGATACAAAATTAATGTACAGAAATCAGTTGCTTTCTTATGCAATAACAAAGAAAATATAGAAAGGGAAATGAGTGAATCAATTCCATTTAGGATAGCACTAAGAACCATAAGATACATGGGGATAAACCTAACCAAAGAGGCAAAGGATCTGGACTTGAGGAACTACAGAGCACTCATGAAAGAAATTGAAGAAGACACAAGAAGATGGAAGAACATTCCATGCTCATGGATCAGAAGAATAAACATTGTTAAAATGGCTATACTGCCTAGAGCAATCTATCTTTCAATGCAATCCTGATCAAAATTCCACCAGCATTTTTAAAAGAGCTGGAATAAACAATCCTAAAATTTGTATGGAACCAGAAGAGATCCTGAATTGCTAAGGAAATGTTGAAAAAGAAAAAAACTGGGGGCATCACATTGCCTGATTTCAAGCTTTACTACAAAGCTGTGATCACCAACACAGCATGGTACTGGCACAAAAACAGACACATAGACCAGTGAAACAGAGTAAAGAACCCAGATATGGACCTTCAACTCTATGGTCAAATAATTTTCAACAAAGCAGGAAAAAATATCTAGTGGAAAAACGACAATCTCTTCAATAAATGGTGCTGGGAAAATTGGACAGCTATGTATAGAAGAATGAAACTCAACCATTCTCTTACACAATACACAAAGATAAACTCAAAATGGATAAAAGACCTCTATAAAAATCATAGAGGAAGACATGGGCAGTACCTCTTTGACATCGGCCACAGCAACTACTTTCAAGACATGTCCCCAAAGGCAAAGGAAACAAAAGCAAAAATGAACTTTTGGGACTTCATCAAGATCAAAAGCTTCTGCACAACAAAGGAAACAGTCAACAAAACAAAGAGGCAACACATGGAATGGGAGAAGATATTTGCAAATGACACTATAGACAAAGGGATGATATCCAAGATCTATAAAGAACTCCTCAAACTCAACACACACAAAACATATAATCACGTCAAAAAATGGGCAGAAGACATGAATACACACTTCTCCAAAGAAGACATACAAATGGCTAACAGACACATGAGAAAATGTTCATTATCACTAGCCATCGAAGAGATTCAAATCAAAACCACATTGAGATACCACCTTACCCAAGTTAGAATGGCCAAAATCAACAAGACAGTAAACAAGTGTTGGAGAGGATGTGGAGAAAGGGGAACCCTCTTACACTGTTGGTAGGAATGAAAGTTGGTGCAGCCACTTTGGAAAACAGTGTGGAAATTCCTTAAGAAATTAAAAATAGAGCTACCTTATGACCCAGCAATTGCACTACTGGGTATTTACGCCAAAGATACAGATGTAGTGAAAAGAAGGGTCATCTGTACCCCAATGTTCATAGCAGCAATTGCACTAGTCACCAAATTGCTCTTCAATGGACCAATGGATAAAGAAGATATAGTCCATATATAAAATGGAGTATTATGTCTCCATCAGAAAGGAAGAATACCCAATTTTTGTATCAACATGGATGGGACTGAAAGAAATTATGCTGAATGAAATAAGTCAAGCAGAGGGAGTCAATTATCATATGGTTTCACTTATTTGTAGAGCACAAGGAATAACATGGAGGACATGGAGAGATGGAGAGAAGTGAGTTGGGGGAAATTGTAGGGGAAGACCAACCACGAGAGACTCTGAGAAACAAACTGAGGGTTTGGGAGGGGAAGGGTGTAGGGTATTGGGTGAGCCTGGTGGTGGGTATTAAGGAGGGCACGTACTGCATGGAGCACTGGGTGTGGTGCATAAACATTGAATTTTGGAACACACACACACACACACAAAATTAAATTATATTAAATTTTTTAAAACTGTTGAATAAGAAAGTAGTGAGAAGATCACACAGAATTTTAACATTATTCTCATATAGAATCATTATCGTCAATAACAGTACAAGATTTTTTCATTTCTTTTTTTAATCTAAATTTTACATGTGTATCCATTCAGTCTACTTTCCCTAAGTTTTCTCCATTACTAACATTCTGAAAATATTGCTTTCTGCAAACCTAAATACACTGACAATTCTTTTAAGTGTATACTCTCTCTTTGGTCAATGTATCTTATTAATCCTTATCTCAACAAGACTACTGTAAATATACAATTATGTACATTTTGAGAATATATACTTCAAAAAATTAAATTTAATAAGATTAAAATTTAATAAGATTGGGGAAATATCTTAAATTTATATTATTAATATAATTTTCCCTTAAATTATGTCTCAATTTCTTAGATCCATTTCAGTTACCCATCTTTTGGTGGACATGAAAAGCTCATGCTCACCTTTTTGTTTATTTCATAGTAGCATATGGAATAAAAACAAATATAATACTAACAAATTTTTCCAAATCATTTGTACTTGCCTCACCTCCTAGAGATTATCATTTACTCCCATTACGTGGTTAAGGTTAAATATATTTAATTTAATTTAAAAATGTAAGGGCATAATAAAATACTAGTGTGTTGATCATACACCCTCATTTCCATATACCATTATCTTACTAATACTTTCCTAATTTATCTCCCATTTTAATTAAATTCATATTACTAAGATAAATATGTCCATTCCAGTTAAAACAATAATTTTAAGATACTTATTTTATGAGGATGCTGACTTGATGGCATTTTTCCCAGAATAAGAACAAACAACTCTAAAATTAAAAAGGGACCAAATAGGGGCACCTGGGTGGCTCAGTGGGTTAAGCCTCTGTCTTTGGCTCAGGTCATGATCCCAGGGTCCTGAGAACGAGCGCTGAATTGGGCTCTCTGCTCAGCGGGGAGCCTGCTTACCCCTTTCCCTCTGTCTGCCTCTCTGCCTACTTGTGATCTCTCTCTCTGTCAAATAAATAAATTTTAAAAATCTAAAAAAAATAATAAACAAAATAAATAAAGTTTAAAAAAAAGAAAAAGGAACCAAATCTGGAGGCATCACACTTACTGATTTCAAACTATATTATAAGGCTATGATAATCAAAAAAGCATAGTATTGGCATAAAATCAGACACATAGATCAAGCAAACAGCATAGAGAGCCCAGAAATAAACCCACACATATGTGGTCAATTAATTTATGACAAAGGAGCCAAAAATATACAAAGGGGGAAAGAAGAGTCTTCACTAAATGGCACTGGGAAAATGGACAGCCAAATGCAAAAGAATGAAACTGCACCACTCTCTTATATAATACACAAAAATTAACTCAAAATAGATTAAACACTTAAATATAAGGCATGATTTGGCATCAAACCCAAAGGCAACAAAGGCAAAAATAAACAAGTGGGATTGATTGCATCAAAAAGCTTCAGCACAACGAAGGAAACCATCAACAAAATGACAAGCCAACCAATTGACAAAAGAAAAGACTTTCATATCATATATTTGATACAGAGGTTGAACTCATACCTCAATAGCAAAACAAAACAAAACCCAAACATTCCAACTAAAAAATGGGCAGAGGATATAAATAAACATTTTTCCAAAAAAGACATACAGATGGTCAACATATACATGAAAAGGTGTTCAACATTACTCCTCATCAGGAAAATGCAAATCAAACTCACACCTGTTAGGATGACTATTATCAAAAAGACAAGAAATAACAAGTGTTGATGACAGTGTGAGAAAAGGGAGTCCCGTTGGTGGGAATATAAGTCGATATAGCCATTATGAAAAGTAGCACGAAGTTTCCTCAAAAAATTAAAAACAGAACTACCCTATGATTCAGTAATCACACTACTGGGTCTTTACACAAAGAACATGAAAACATTAATTCAAAGGCATATTGCACCCCTATGTTTACTGCTGCATTATTTACAATAACCAAACTATGGAAGCAGCCCCAGTGTACTTTTGGGTATTTATCCACAGAAAGCTAAAACACTAAGTTGAAAATATATCTGCACTCCCATGTTCATTGGAGCATTGGTTGCAATAGCCAAAATATGGAAGCAACCTAAGTATCCATCAATGGATAAATGCCTAAAGAAAATGTAATATACACATCAAACACACACACACACACACACACACACACACACACACACACACACGAATATTATTCAGCCATTAAGAAAAGGGAAAAGAAAATCTGGCCATTTGCAACAACATGGATGAAACTTGAGGGCATTATGCTCAAATAAGACAAAGACAAATACCATATGATATGATAGCACTTGCATGTGAAATCTAAAAAACAAAACCAACCAAATCAAAAACTCTGAACTCATAGACATGGAGAATAGATGGGTGGTTGCCAGAGACAGAAGGTGGGGGGTGGGCAAATGGAAGAAGGCAGTCAAAAAGTATGAACTTTCATTTATAAAACAAATAAATATTGGGGATGTAATATCCTGACTCTAGTTAATAATATTGTTTTGTATATTTGAAAGTTAAGAAAGCAAATCTTAGAAGTATTAATCACAAATAAAACAAGACAATATTTTTAAGTACATCCATTACAATTGAAACAAAATTTAAAAACAAGTATATCACTTTATATAGATACTGATTACATTTATAAACATGACAAAATACATAAATCCATATTTTCTTATTCTTTTTTTCTTAAGGCTGTATTTTTATGATTTATTCATATATGAATATATGTATAAATATCCTTAGTACTTATCTATCTGAAAGGGAAATCATCCAGATTTTTTGAGAAAAATAAAGTTTAGGTAGAAAATGTGAATGGATGAATATTTTACATTGTTGATGTCACAATTCTTATGTTGTATTAGGCTTTAAGCTTCCTTAACATACACATTCTAAATCAAAGGAGCAAGGAACAGAATAGATGTGACAGGATAAATTCGACGGTGCTGGTTTTCAGATGAATTACAGTTATCTGTGTTGAACAAAAGTACACCCTAATGTCTTACATAAACAACTATTTATGTACCTGTGAACAACTATTTATGTAGTGAGTTCATGAGCACATAATTCCCTTTAGGTACCATATCTTTGACATATAATTATTTATTGCATCATACAAGTTGCCCCCAAAACATAGAGGTTTAAAACAATAAACACTTACTATCTCACATTTTCATGGGTCAGGAACTTATATATAGCTTAGTTGGGTGCCCCTGTATCAAGTTCTTTGAAAGGGCTACAATCAAGAAGCCCCAGGGCTGGCAGTTTCATCCAAAGGCTCCTCTGGGGAAGGATTCACTTCCCAGCTTATTCATGGGGCAGCATTCGCTTCCTCATGAGATGTTGGACTAAGGACCTCCTCTGATTTTTCCTGGCTTTTGACTAAAGACTTCCGTTGTTCACTAAATAGGCACTTAACAACATGGACACTCACTTCCTTTTGAGCAAATGAAGCAGCCAGAGAGCAATAGGGTAAGGAGATTGAGAGTTACAGTCCTGTTTTAACCTAATCTCATAAAAGATATCCCATCACTTATGCATAATCTGTTTGGTAGAAGCTAATCACTAAGTCCAGCCCATACTCAATGAGAGGATAATGTCAAAGGGTGTGTGCCAGGAAGTGGTATTAAACAACTGACATTAAGTATTTAACTTTCTTTTCTCTCTGTCTCTCTTTCTCTATATCTTCTCTGTCTGTTTCTTAATTATTAAGGAGGCATCAAAACATTTAAGGAAACAAATACAAAACTATATTAATAAAAATGGAGTCTTTTACTATGTGAAAGAGGTTTTGAATTAATGGCATTAAAGGGAAAATGACATTTCACATCCTTATTAGTAAATATCAATATTCTCTATTTTGGTCAGAACCACAGAACTGGAATTCTGCATTATTTTCTACCATCATATTTTTGACTAATTACCTTGCTTGCTACCACAGTGTCCCACTAGATGTAGATTTCTGGTCCAGACTTGGCCACAGTCCCAGTATGATACTTTATGTCTTATTTTGATCAACAAATTTCCTTAGAGTTTATAATCTTATCTTTATACTCTAGTTTGTGCCTTAATATCAAATCTCAAACTAAATTAATGATTTGCCTATCTACTCACCCTGAGTCTGCCATGACTGCAACTGTCCACTATCATTCCTGATGGTACCTCCCAAACTGTGAAGAATACCCGATCACACCAATTTTGCTATGCCATTGGCTGTTACATCAACTGAATGACTTTTTAGTCAGGAGTTTTTCTTTCCAAATCATCCTGTGGGTGAATCACTCTCATCCAAATCTACCATACCTGATCTTTCTTCCTTCCCTCACAGGTAAGTCTTCTGAGGTTCTACCATTTCTTATCTGAAGCAATAAAGCAAAATAGATGAATCCTCATTTTTTTAAGATTATTGGTTTTCCTGTCTACTAAAAATCCCTATCCTTCCTCCCCTTTTTAAAAATACATTCTTTTATTAATTCACATCTCTTTATCTTTACTTTATTGGGTTTACATGTTAAACTCAGTGTAGGATCATAAAAATTTCCTAGTAGACTATTATTCTGTTAGACACAACTGTTCTGTTATGACAGATTATGTGTATTCTTTGAATATTAATTTTAATTTATTATTATTGCTTATGTACCTCAATATAATAAATCCAGGAAATAATAGGCACATTTCTTATGACTCTGTTAAGGAAACAGTGGACATTAAAAGAAATCTGTGGCACACATTTAGTTTTTAGAAGTTTGAGTATGAAATGTCTGAATATGGATTTCTTTTACTGTATCCTGTTTTGAAGTTGCTGATCTCCTTTAACATTTAAATTTATGTCCTGTGCCAAATTTGAGATGTTTTCAGCCTGTTTCATCAAATATTTATTCTTTACATTTTTTTTTCTCTCCTTCTGGAACTCCAATGGCACTGAGGTTAGACTCACTGCTGTTTTTCCACAGCTTCTGATGATCTGCTACTGTTTTCTTTTTTTCTTGCTCATATTTAATAATCTGTATTGATCTATCTTCAAACATCTTGGTCTTCTTCTGTTATATCCACTATGTCCTTGAGCTCTTCTCATAAATTTTTAGAATTATTTTATATCATTTTGGTTCTGAAGTTTACATTTGATTCTCTTTTATACATCACATTTATCTGTGAGAAGTTCTATCTTTATTGGTTTCAAGTATACTCACTCATTTCTTGGCACATAATCATAATGACTACTTTAAAGTCTTTGTCTGATGATTCCAAAATCTGTGTCACCTCAATGAGAGTAATTGATTATTTTTCCTTTGAAAATTGTGTTTGTTTTATATTTTTCATATTTTGACTGCTATTGGGTTACATCTTGACATTTTATATATTTTTTAAAGGTTTTATTTATTTATTTGACAGATAGATCACAAGTAGGCAGAGAGGCAGGCAGCAGAGAGAGGAAGAGAAGCAGGCTCCCCACTGAGCAGAGAGCCTGATGTGAGGCTCCATTCCAGGACCTTGGGATCATGACCTGAGCCAAAGGCAGAGGCTTTAACCCACTGAGCCACCCAGGCGCCCCACATCTTGACATTTTAAATATTGTGTTATGTCTCTGAGTCTTGTATGAATTGTATGAGGAGTCTTTGTTTTGTTTCAGCATGCAATTGACCCAGTTAGGTTCAGGCCATGGCTTCTACCACCCTCTGTGGGCTATGGTTCCAACGTCAGTTCAGTTTTCAAATTTTTCAATGATATTTATCATCTGTCTAGTGTGTATACCACGCACACTGTGGCTTTGAAGGCGATCTGCATCATTAACTGTGTTTTCAGATCCTTTGCTCAGATGCACGTAAAAGAAACTCAGGTGCGAGCCCAGGAGTTTATACACAACTTTTAGGAAGTTGCTTTTTTTTTTTTTTTTTTTTTTTTTGAGTTTCCTTTTCTCCATGACCTTCCAACACTTTCCCAGATGCCATCCTTCCTGGTATGTTGGACAGAAATTCAAGGCTTTGGCTTCCCCACTTTGCCCCCTCCCATGACATTTCTGTTCTGTAACCAAAAGAATATGAGAAGAGGAAAAAAAAAAAACAACAACTATAGAACTTTCCCTATGCTCTTCCTTCTGACCAGAGAGACATCTTCCACTCAGACAGCAGTGTTCTCTCTACCACCACAGCCATAGGATTCTCTAGAAGCTGGAGAAGAGAGAACAGAAAACCAAGGATTTCTCCCTCATCTTAGGGCCACTGTTCCCACTTGCTTGAGGAACAGAGTTCTCAGCATTCAGTGTGAAGCTCCAGGTTTTAAATTCTTTTGTAATCCAAGATAGGAGCTATTGAAGGAAATTTATCACTAAGTCAGTGGTACATGGGGTTGATGCTTTCCTTTCATAATCCATTTGCCACCATTTATTTTTCAGAGTCTTCAGGTAGCTGCTCCAGGCATTCAGTCTGAAGATTTTTAATGTACTCAGTGGGAGATTTAGGTTCAAGTCTGCGTATGACATTTTGACTAGAGCAGAGACTATATAAAATATTTTAATGGTATCATTCATAAGCATTTAAAAAGGAGCCACAATCAGTAAGATGTTGTCTAAATTCATTAATGTTATGACACTGAAACCCAGCTTCTTGCTCTCATTGCCAGAATAACTGAACTTGCTACCTGAGGAGTATTTGGCAATGTCTTATGTTGAGACAAGCAAGTGATGGGATCTCCTAGGAACCTTGATATCTGAAACTAGTTTATGAGGACTATAATGCAGACTATTTTGTCTTTTTCAAAAGTATTAATTTGGGAGGAAACAAACGGTAACTTCAGAGTGGTTCTGAATATTCATCGCACAATTCTAAGCCAGCCACACATTCTGGCTTGTAGCAAATTCCCTCATTAGTATTGTCACTTTCTTGGCCACTTTGACAAACTAGACCAACATAAGAAGAGACTAAATTTATTCAATTTGTTTCTCAGAATTTACTGTCCCAAAGAGAAACATATTTAATCTGCTAGTCTATAGTTTTCCAAGCAGCAAAGCAATCAGCTAGCCACTGGCAAAAGCCCAAGAATCAGTAAAAACATAACATTCATCAAGGGGTATCATAGGCTGAGCTATGATAAAAGGCTTGAGTCAAGTGAATGGAGCAATAATGTCCACTTTTGCCCTCTCGTAGCTTACACCAATATTGAACATCCATGGCATCCAGTACAGAGATCTGTAAGTCAGAGGAGACTTTGAAGTAATGGGACTCCAAAAGAACTAGCATGTTTTATAGGCAGCTCTTCCCAATCATGACAATCCACTCAAAACTTGAGAAATGGAGAAATACAAGCATGTAACACATCTACTTCTGCTATAGATTCAGATATGAAGTAACAATACACTGATGTGGACTACAGTGCCCCTATCCAATAGGTCACATTAACGTCCCTCTCTTCTGCAAATATCAGCCAAACCCCATCAACTGAGGTAGAGCTCACATTATACCCAATGTGACTTGAGAAAGTATATCCAATTTATCCATGAAAATTTTGAGTTCCTCTTCTCCCTAAAGTTTCCCAGCATACTCATATTTATGTATATGTGCCTGGGCTCTTATGGGGACAGAGCCATTAGCCACACTCCTAATCATCTTTCTAATTAAACAACTGGTATCAGAGTAGAAAGTAAGTAAAGGATCAGAAGGTACAAAAGGAGAAAATGGCACTTCACTAACATCAAAGAACACTTATTTTCAGTTACAAGTGCTCAGTAGTTGCTCAGTAACCTAAATTGTAAAGTTTATAGCCTACCAAAAGCTAGTAATTAGACTGTAAGATTCTCATGGCCGACAGTGTTTATTTCACCTTTGGGTAGCCCTTGATTCAACAGCCACAGAAACACTCTTTCCACTTATGGCAATGGGATTTACACTCTTTGCCTAACTCAGACTTGACTCATAAAGCAATTATATTCTTTGAGTCCACCGTAATTTGGGACAACAGATGCCCTATTTCTAGATCATCTCTAATTTCTTAATCAGTTAACGTATAAGGGCTAGATGAGTTTTCCAGGGCAGTGAGGCTGCCAGTTATAAGTTATATAGATTTCTACATGTTGATTGTTTTATTTTTCAATGGGTCACCTTCATCAGCATTGTAAACACAATCTGAGACAATAAGATTTGAACACTAGTCAAGTTCTCATCTGTAGTTTCCTAGGGGTGTTTGCCTTAGATACAGCTCCCCCAGATGGCCAAAGATCCCTTCTAAGAGCAGAGGTTCACTAAAAATGTCTGAGATCTTTTATAGTCATCTTCAAACCAATGTAATATTGGTATGATAGAATATAAGAAAGGCTTAATGGTAAAATTGTCCAACTATCCCCATTCATCCTTAGCAAACCTTACATGCCCTGCCTCTTCATATCACATGTTAAGTAGCCAAAATTCTAACAAGTCATCTGTTTCCATTCATATAGATCTTGAATAGGCTCCACCTATCCACCTCTCCTGGCTCCTCTCTGAATCTCTGGCAACCACTAATCTTTCTACTATTGCTATATTTTTGCTTTCCCAGACTGTCATATATTTAGAAACATAGTTTATCATCTTTTCAGATTGACTTCTTTAACTTATCAATATGCATTTAAGATTCCTTCAGATCATTTCGTGGTTTCATAGCTTTTTTTTTTTTCTTGAAGAACATTCCATTGATGGCATGGATGCACCACAGTTTATTTATCCATTCACCTGCTGAAGAAGAACTTTTTTGCTTACAATCTCTGGCAAAAAATTTTTAATGCTGTCATAAACAGGTGCAGGCTTTCATTTAAACATAAGCCTTCAACACATTTGGGTAAACAGGAGTACCATTGTTGGATCTTGGGGTAGGCCTATGTTTACCTTTGTGAGGAACTGCTCAACTGCCTCCAAAGCAACTAGCATTTTGTATTCTCACCAGCAATGAATAAGAGTTTTGTTCCTGCATATCCTCCTCAGCATTTGGTATGTCATTGTCTTAGTTTTAGCCATGTGAATAAGTGTGTAATTGTACTTCATTTTTGTTTTAATTTATAGTTCCCTAATAACTATGATGTTAAACACTTTTTCCAATGTTTATTTGCCATTTGCATATCTTCTGTGGTGAGCTGTCTTGTCTACCTTTTTTTAAAAAGCTCTATAATGTAAATAGTATATGAAAATTATCCTTGTTTATCCCTCCACAAATAACAATGAGCTGTTGGAATGCCAGACCATCGCTTTTAGGGAAGGGGTGTATTCTTAAGCTTGAAAGAAGTGAAGCAGTTATTTGGAGACCACAGAGTAGACTACAGCTGCTGAGGAACACTATCTTTGCACCACATCTGTCTTCTCTTCTCCTGAACACTAAACTAAACTTTTTAGCCTCTTCACAGTTAGATGCAGCCCATGACTGAGTTCTAACTGATAAAAGATGAGCGGACATAGGGTCAGACCCTTCCTATAAGAAACTTTCACTAATGATTCCCTCTGCTAGATGGACATTGGTTAACTCTGGAGTCAAACACTGAAGATGGCAAACCCTCACAGCCTGGGGTTCTGAACAACTGTGCAAAACAATACACCACCATGACCTTCACTGCCATATTCACCACACGCAGCGTTTGGACCTTATGTAAGGAAGAAGCAAACCTCTATTACATTAATAACAGTTCTTAAGGTTTATTTGTTATAGCATCTAGAGATACCCTGCCCCTACCTCAAGGATATTCAGAGAAAATTGCTTGTAATGGACAAATTTCTTTTCATATATGAAAGATTTTCTCATTCATAAGCATGTCAAATTTCCTTTAATAGTTTTAAGAGATTCAACATCAGTAACAAAACAAGTAAATTGTTGAGGTGGTTAATCAAACACTTGTATGTCAACTGATGTCACTAAGTCCATGAAGGTCTTAATAGAATTGGCTGAGGTTTCCATTTTCTTGCTTGTAAATAGTCATATAACATCCTAAGATTTCTACAAAATCTCAGGGTCTTGTCACTTGGTGACCTCCAAGCTCACTGACAACCTTAAAGTTCATGTTACTGTTAATTTA
This sequence comes from Taxidea taxus jeffersonii, assembly GCA_003697995.1. Classification (NCBI taxonomy): domain Eukaryota; kingdom Metazoa; phylum Chordata; class Mammalia; order Carnivora; family Mustelidae; genus Taxidea; species Taxidea taxus. The sequence continues at coordinate 74,508 of ML103264.1, forward strand.
CTTGAATGTATTAGTCATCTTTTTCTAAGTTGTTTTTTTCTCAAGGAATATAAGCAAAGAAGTTGTGTAACCTATTTATTTAATACATGCACAGACAGTCCCATATACATACATGAGCTCACACATACAAACATTCATTTACACACTCTCACTCAAAGTCTCTATGTTTATCAGACTTCACTGAAGGTTGAGCATGATGATTATAGCACAGAAAATACAGCAATGTAATTATAAGCCTCCCCGTGTATTGAAGTTAATTCTGTCATCCTACCTCTATGAATTTTTTACTCCCTTTTTCTTATCACACCAAAGATAACCTCATATTCTCCTTATCTTTTTGAGTCCCTTTTAATTTTTCTTTCTCCTACTTTTGATTCCAAAGAAATTTAGACTTTTCTCTGTTGTACCCTCTTTTCTCAGACTCTGTTTTTTTTTTTTTTTACACATTCATGGACTATCACATTATCTTCCTAAATAAGACAATATATTTCCTTAGATGTTCCAGAAGAAATTAATTTATATTATACCTTTAAGAACAGTTATAAAAACTAATCTGCAGCCCTAACTGCACACAATGAAATACTTGGTTCACTTGCACACTCTAAAATACTTGGTTCATTCTTTTCTTTTGAATGTCAATGAAAAACATAATTGCTTAATACATGTAATATTTATCTTAAATTTTTGTTCTTGACTTAAAATTAGGCTTATAATACTATAGTAAGACATCACCCAATGACAATGGTTAAAATAATTTATGAAAAATCATTCTTTCATTTTATTGTAAAAGCTCAGCTAAGGAGCAATGAAATTTAGTAAACTGTTTGTATCCTATAAGTTTTCTTATCAGGAAATGTCAAGCCACAGTTAAGACACTGAAGACAGAGTGAGAAAGTATAAAGATTCATGAGAAGACCAGGTAATTGGTAACAACAGCAGACAGGCCTTATGAGTGTTCACTATTTTGCCTTTTGTCTCCATTCTGAGCATTTGAGTGAAGGCCTTTATGGTTATGTACTGCATAATGCTCACTCATTTATGCTAACTGGGAAGAGTTATTTTTCAAATTCTGTACACATAAGCTCTAGTGGTTTTAGATTTCTATGTTGCTCTAAAATACTGGCATCAGTAGAAGATGTTCAAAACTCCTTGATACGATTGACTGACAGCAAGTTCTATGCCAAATTTCAGGAGATGTTCTCTTTGGTATAGCATACAAATTTAAAGATGGGGTTTTTAAAATATCTAGTTGGAAGCAAAGGATGAACAACTGGTGGTTAAAGAGGTACAATCAGAGAAAACTCAAGTAAGTCCCCCCAACCAAATTTCTCCTACCATCCTATCCAGAAAAAGCCATTCCTACTATTTGAATCATTTACTAGGATTAAGATAGTAACTTCACAGGAAATTATTGAAAGAATAATCCATGAATCTTCATGGGCTATTATCTCAGATAATATATATACTTACACAGATATATTTTAATGCTATGAGGTTGGGGGACAGCAAATTGGAGACATGAAACAAATGTTAGATGTTAAGTGGGAGGAGCAGGGAAAACTATATATACATTACCTAAGAGGTAGTATTGAATAATAGACTGAGGGAGAAAGATGGGGCTTATTTCTAAAATCATAGCAACTTAGCATAGTATTTTTGCTATCACAGCTGGCTAGTTTTTTGTTTTGTTTTATTCCCTATTGTAACTTCATTCTGGGACATAGATTATCTTAAGAATCTAAAAGAATACATAAATGATCTGTGTGGCTTAATAATTAAATTTACCAAATTTGATAGAGGGAAAGTAAATATTATATATATATATATAGTTATAGTTATATTATCTATCAATAGACAAAATTTAAAATAGTTCATTATTTTTAATATACCAGAAAATGTCAAACACAAAGAATAAATATAACTTCCCAAAAAAGTGTATAAACCCTATACAGAAAAAAAATTATTGAAAGTAATTTGGTAATACCTAATTAAATTGAAAAAAAGTCATTTCTTCCCTTTACATAAAATTGATTCTCTTTATTTTTAATGTACACAAACTCCCAATATAAAGACACTTTCTGAAACTCTTTGTCAGAGGATTGCCCTCAAGCTATCAAACCTCACATAGGTACAAAGAAAGCAGAAGTGTGTAAATTACATCTATCAGGGCAGCTTTTTCTAAAGGCTTGATGGATTAGGGATCAAAATACTCAAATTACACTGGTCTTGATTAGACATTTATGACGTGTTACCTATATGCTCACAAGCTTTCCTCTGATAATTAACCAAAGTAATTTCATGGGAATTTACTTGACACAGAATCTTTGTATGTTATTCACAATAGCCAGGGTACAGAAACAACCTAAGTGTCTGTCAACTGATAAATGACTCAAGAAAATGTGATACACATACCTACGCACAATGGAGTAATATTTAGCTAAAAAAAGGGTAGGACATCCTGTCATTTGGGACAATATGGGTGAATCTAGAAGGAATTATACTAAGTGAATGAAGCTAAACAGAAAGATAAATTACTGCATAGTATTGTTTATATGTGGAATCTAAAAACAAAACAAAAGAGAAACAAGCAAATGAATAAATAAAATAAAGCCAAAGTCACAGAAACAGATAACACAAAAGCAATTGCCAGGAACTAAGAGGAGAGGATGGGAATTAGGGAGAGGGTGATAAAGGCTATAAACTTTCAGTTGTAAGATGAATAAGGTATGAGGGTCTAATGTAAAACATGGTAACTATAGTTGCTAACATTATATTGTATAACTGAAATTTGCTAAGAGAGTAGAACTTAGATGTTCTCATCAAAAAGAAAAAAAAAAAAAAAGGCAATTTGTGAGGTGATGGATGTTAATTAACCTGACGGGACAATCCTTTCACAAGGTGTATGTATATGAATTCATCATGCCGTAGACTTTAAAATGTCCTACAAACTTATTTCTCAATTATATCTCAATAAAGCTGAAAAAAAAGGAAATGAAGATTGTGTGACTCTACAACCAAAAAAAGAAAAGAAAAAGAAATCTTCAGCCTCCTTCTAATTAGAGTGACTTAAACATTGTCTTCTAATTATGCAAGTATATTCCTTCTTTTCCAATCCATATACATATATGGATTTTTTATTTTTAAGAGAGGGAGAGGTAGGTTCCCTCTACCCCATCCCCATTTTTAAGATGGGGAGGGGTAGAGGGAGATGGAGAGAAAGCATCTTAAGCAGGTTTACATCCAGCATGGAGCCCCAATCAGGGCTTGATCTCGTGACGCTGAGATCATGACCTGAGCCAAAATCAAAAGTTGGATGCTCAACCAACTGAGCCACCCAGGCACCCCTATATATTTTAATTTTTTACTTACTTTATTGGTCAGGACTTTCCAGTACCATGTTCAATAGAAATGATGAAAGTGAGTATCCCTATCTGAATCCCAAGCCCAGAAAGAAAACATTCAATAATTCAAAATAAACTCATTATTAAATTTTTATTTTGTTTGCATATTTACCAATTCTCTTTGCCTTAAATTACGCTTAGCAAACATCTAACTGCATCAATTTTCATTGAATTTGCTTTCATGTTAAACCATTTCTACCCAGGGGCACCTGGGTGGCTCAGTCGGTTAAAGCCTCTGCCTTTGGCTCAGGTCATGGTCTCAGGGTCCTGGGATTGAGCCCCACATCGGGCTCTTTGCTCAGCAGGGAGCCTGCTTCCCTTCCTTTCTCTCTGCCTGCCTCTCTGCCTACTTGTGATCTCTGTCTGTCTTCAGACTTCCCTGGGATTAGCACTGAAAAATCTCACATCCTGGGAAACTCGTCAGTTTCAGTCACTTTCTAGGAAGTAAATATTTGGCTAATAACAATGAATACATTTTATTTGGCTTTTAAATCCTGGCACTGAGGTGAGGCTAAGTGCACAATGAAATAATCACAAAGTAACTGACATCAACCCCTGAGTTATTTAGAATGTGTTTCAAACATCAAGAAATTATGCCTTAGAAAAATAGAGAAAAACCAAGCATGGTGAGTGGAAGTGGGGGCATGGAATAAAAGCTGATTATATTCCATTGAAGAAAATGAATATATTTAATGGTTGAGACAACTTAAATAGCTCATTGAGACTGCATGGTTTGGAAGTTACAAAAACATGATGCATTCATCCACTAGGGCTGCCATAACAAACTACCATAGATTGGGGACTTAAAAGATAGAAACTTACCAACTCATAATTCAGGAGGCTACAAGTCCAAAATCAAGGTATCAGCAGGTTTGGGTCTTTCGACAGTGGACATGGAAGGGTGTTTTCCTGGACTCTCCTCTTGGTTTTTAGATGGCTATCTTTACTCTGTGTCTTTTCAACATCACCTTCCCTCCATGTGTGCCTATCTCTGTCTTAGTTTCCCCTTTTAAAGGACATTAGTTACATTAAATTAGGGTCCATCCTAGTGACTTCATCTTAACTAACCACATCTGCAATGACCCTATTTCCAAGTAAATTTATATTTTGAGGTACTGGGGTTAGAACTTAAACATATGAATTTGGGGGGCATAAAATTCTACCCTTAACAGGTAGCAATTCAATGTGTGACCTATGAAGAAGAAGTGAGGGTAGTGATGTACTAAGAAAAAGATAGCTTGGGAGATGAATTACAACAAAACCCCCTTGTCAGATAAAGATATGAATACCTGTGCACTTATTTTTTAACTATCTTGAACTTAAGTTGTAAGTTTGTGAAGCATTATTTACCTAGCAAATTTAATGGCACTGAAAACAAGCAGAAGTAGAAGGTTTTTCCAAATACAAACATATTTGTCTGAAATCTTTATATCATACCAGATCATGGGAGGTATAAGCCGTAGGGAATTCTTATTCTAGATCATGAGAAAGTGTGTCTATATAACGGTCTTGCTCTATTACTATAGTTGCTATTTTAAACTAATAAATTTTGAAGCCATTAAAATATTCATTTAGTTTTTAAATTTTTAAATTACATTTCATGATGATTATATTAGATTTCTAGAGTTTTAAAATAATTTAAGTGGCTATCCCTTATTATATTATATGAAATGGGAAAGATTATACTAAAATGTTATTTGCAAAATATTCAGTTCAATTCTGATTTACTAACTTTCTATATTAAAAAAACTTAACATTACTTAGTATATAATGAAGATTACTTAGGTCATTATTTTAAAGCTAATTCATTCAGAATTATTTTAAAGCTAATTCATTCAGAATTACTTTAAATATCTACCCACCCTACAATTTGTTAATACAGAAAATATTTTTCTAACAAAAAAATTAAGCTTGCTAAAAGCAGTTTTACAACCCAAAATAGCAGTTAAAAAAGTAAAACTATTCACATTTTAAATATGAAGAAACACTTTCCAGATTTGTGAAGAGGGAAGAAAACATTTTTATAACCTTTGTTTATTTTTCTTTTTTAGAAGCATCCTTGGTTAGATTTTGCTAATCAGTACTATCCACTTATTTTGAGAAAACCCAATATAATAACATTTGACCTTCCACGCAAATTTCAGGGCACTTAAGCTAAAATCCGTAGCACTCCATCTCTGTGCTAATGGCCAAATTTGCTATCATACCATATGCCCAACATACAATTTGCATTTGAATTGGGAAAAGTAAATGATGTTTTAATGATTTCATGTGCTGAAGAATGGGGTAGATGGCTGAAAGGGAAAACAATGCACATTCAATAGACTTCTCATTTGTGGTATTCTTTTTCAGTTATGACACTTTGCCAAAGGAAGGCTACATTCACTAGAGTTATTAATGAATAATCTCTAAAAATAAATATTAGGTTTAGAAAGAATTATAAGTATACCCTTATTAAATTATAATTAAAGAATTATAAGTATACTCTTATGAGAGTTCAGCTGCAAAGCCATGTTAAATTGAGCATTGACTATCCACTTTCACTAAGATGAATATTATGATTAGATGATAAATAAAATCCCACTTGATGATTTGATGCCTCACATAGAAAAAAAAATGACAACAGGCACTCAAGGTGCTTTTGAAAAATGAAACACATTTTATTAATATTTCAGACGCTATATATTTTCAAAGAACCTGACCCATTCCACGAAAATACTAAAGAGCAACCCAGAATAAGAGTTGTGTTCCTGTTAAAATGACAAATATCACTCGAGGTCATCAAAGTGGATGGATTCAGGGTTTTTTTTTAAATTTTTGATTATTCAGTTTTTATTTTCTAGGTAAATATTAAAAATCTATGTAATTTTAGACCTTGATTGTATATGTAAAATCACCTTAGATGATTGTCTGTATGTTAAAATTCGATTTGAAATTAAAAGGCATTGAAAATAGAAACAGAAGCCATAGTTCATAGGTACATTTCAACTATCTGAATGGAAATATACTGTAAGTCAGTATAAGACTGACTCAATAGGGTAATAAGAGAAATGTAAAGGAAAATAAAACAAAGACAAAATGTGGAGGTACCCTTATATGTGCTTTCCTAACTAAGTTGATAAACAATATGAAGAGACCAGGAGGCAGAAAAAGTGGGAAATATTAATAAAATTTGCAATTCTGCTCTGAATGAACACACATTTTTGTTCTAACAGTTAATCCCCATTTTTTTTTAATGTTTTATTTATTTAGAGAGAGGTGTGTGTGAGTGAGGGGAGGAACAGAGGGAGAAGAAAAGAATCTCCAACACACTCTGCGCTGAGTGGGGAGCCAACTCAGGGCTTGATCCCAGGACCCTGAGATCACGACCTGAACTGAAATAGTCATTCACTTAACGAACTGAGTCACTCAGGTGCCCCAGCTGATCTCCATTTGTAATGAAGCAATCAACAGAAAAGTTTCCAAATAGAGTTGATAGGAATACAGACGGTCACAGTTTACTTTGACATTTGTTTTCACCAGATAGCACAGAAAAATAAAATAGTTATGGTTATCTGCAATATGGAACAATAAGTAACTGCATATCTTGAAATATCCAAAGCTTTAACAGAATTTTAATTAGTGTCATACTATCTTCAACTGTATTTTTACAAAGAGATGACGTTTAGAGTCATGTAACCTTAAACTTAAAACATGCTAGGGCAATAATCGAATCCAGCCTTCATTTTACGGAGGTAAAAACTTAAATCCAGTGAGATTAGATGGCATACCTATGGTTTCACAGGCAACAAACGGGGCTCATAACCCCACTCATCTGACTGATAAGTCAAGAGGTAGCACTAAGCTGCTTTTCTCTAACCATGTAAACCTCATTGGAAAAAAGAGTTGTCATGTGTGTATCACTGAGAACAGGATATAATGCTTTAAGTAACAAACAGTAAATATAAGGTTTAACCCCATAACAAGTAAATCTAAGTATTTGTGATGGAGAACGTTATCTCTATGTACCTATCTTCTTATTCTTTTCTTTTTTCCTTCCTTCCTTCTCCCCCACACTTCCTTCTTTCCTTTAAATAATAGGTTCTACTCATCACCACCTCGCCTCAGTTTAAGGTGAAGATACGTGCATGCAGCTGGCAACTACATGTCCCAGACTGCGTAGCAGCAAAAGGCAATTTCGTGACTCAGTTGGCTTCAACAGAGTATAGCTGGTGATGTTGTGTCTGACCCCTCGTCATCTTACTGACAGAACCCCTTGCCCTTGCTTGCTTTTTCTCTTCCTTATTTAGCTGAAAATGGCAGTGGTTTGGAAGCACATCAGGGATGGCCATCAAGTATTCCCTCCATGGTGGGAATTTTTTGTAGTGTAGCATAGTGTAGTGTAAATATTTTAGTTTTCAAATTCGTGATACATATTCACATTTTCATTTAATTTTATGATTTTTGGATCATTAACTGAATCTATCTGGATCATTTAAAAGCTATTGGAATTTAAAACTTGGTTAAGAGTTTATATCCGAACACTTTGTTCGTGGTCTTCCCTGCACATTACTAACAGAAACACATAGTGAGTGTGAGTGTTATCAGAATGCCTGTGTAACTTAAAGTCAATCTTAAATTGACTTGTTATGTTGTGTGAATTCTCATGAATAGATCTACTTAGAAAATACCTTTTTAAATACATGTGTATATTTACCAGCATTATTTTTTGGCGTGGAGACATAAGTTATGAGTAATCTAACAATTTTTACCTAACAGAGAACAGGATCAGTGTATTTGATGAATAAGAATGAAAAAAAAATTCAGGATCCAGTCCCAGATCAGAAAGAGACCAAAAAACCATGAAGCCTTACACAATGTTAGGAAGCAAACCTAAAAATACCTTACTAGGGCTTAATACATGTCAAGTAGCTTTCTAAACAAAATAAATGCAGTAATTATTTTACTTAATTTCCATATATTCCTATCACTTAATATTATTGCCATTACTACTGATTTATAGATAAAGATAGGATATTTAATCAATAAGGTTACTAATGTCTGAGGCATAACCTAGCAAATATTAGCACTGGGATTCAAATCCAGAAAATGCAACTTGGGATTATCTACTCCTAATCACCATCCTATAAGGCTTCCTATGATGCATTAGGGCATCTGAGACATGGGTAATCATGTGTCTGTAACTGGAAAATCAAGGGAGAACATCTTTTGGAGAACAACGTTACTGGAAAAAAATGTGTCCAGATACACTTTTGATCAACGCTTTACACATAAAATGTTGGGATGTAATTATGCTGATTTTGAATAGTATCCCTTCTGACTTGGTGAGTCACAGGAATAATTCTACAAACAAAATATTAGAAATAAACAGATCATGAAGTTTCATGTTAAATCCTGCATTGACACAAGAATTTCTGAATTGTCTTATCTTTTTGTTTTATTCTTAGACAGGCAGCACCAATCTATGTTACCATGTGAATTCTTCCTGTCTGCTTCAAGGAGATTTGCCAGTGTTTATTCATGTCAGGAATTGTTGAGTTTTTAGAATCTTTGCCTTTACAGATGCAAAAAAAAAATGCATCCTATAGATCCAGAGGATAACCAATAAATACTTGCATATTAGAAAAGAAATACAATGAAAAAAATTATTTTTTTTGAAAAATTAATTTTTAACACCTACTATAAGTCATTTTACACATTGTCTTTTACATTCAACCAAAATCCTTGAGAATAAACCCCAGGTGTCAAGGAAAATCTTAATATAGTAGAAGAGCACAAAAGTACAAAATAATAAAAAAGGCATTAGTATAGGGAATTCAAGGGTGAGAAGATAAATGCTGAGTTAAAAGGAATAAGCAGCCCGTCCCAAGTTTTCAAACTGAACAACTGGTATTCCAGCACGGGCAGGTCACTTTGAGAGTCCTGTCTCTATGATTTCCAAAGTTAGAGAGTCTTACTTGGGCCAGAAGCAGCAGACACAGTCCCAACCCAAGATGGGATGCCCAAATGGTACCCAGCAGCAGAAGCAATAGCAGAGGTGCATATCTGAGCACTACAATGAACACATTTTGCTAAAATATCTTCAAGTAATTGGAGGTATTTTCACGAAAGAAGCCCAATATTGCACAGATCCATTTAGATGCTGAATGAGCATCACAGAGAATCTTGCCCTGTGCCTGCTCATTCTCCATACATAGCCTGAATCACTAAGCTTAGATACTCTCATCCATGAGCATGACCTTCCTGCTGAGATTTAAAATAGAAAGAAAAGCACAGTAAAGGTTTCAGCTTAATCAGTCATACTTTGGAAAGCTAGCCAACATGTATACCCATCATCCATCTGGGCAAAAGGCTTTACAGCTTTTAGACATTAAATGACTCACTCTGCAAAGCTCTTTCCAGACTAATGGTGGCTCTAATTTCTCTATTAGGCGGACCAAAATATTAGGGAGGCAAATCTTTGCTATTATGCTCCCAGAGAATGAACTCCCCCAAAGCACAGCTGAGTATAATAGCTGATAAAACCTTGAAAAGTGCAAGGTTAAAATTGTGTTTATCTGCACCATGCCATCTGTATCCCCTAACAGCTTGAATAGGAAGGATTTGTTCCTAAAGCATTATTATTTTTACTAAAACTTGTCATTGTTTTCACTACCCTGAGGAAATAGATGGCATTGTAAAAATGAGACTGCATTTATTATAACCTAACCTATGAACCACTTTTTCAAAAGTAATTTGGTCATTTGACATCATATACCTCCCAGTGAGAATAAATAGAAATAATGTTTTTTGTTCTCTTCAAGTTCAACTTGCCCTTTATGTCAGCTTTCTTTTCACATCCTTTTTTATCCAGTTATCCATACCATCATTTGTTTATATTAAATGAAACTCTTTCCAAGATATTCCTGAACTTATCTGCCAAATTTAATATTTTACTGTTTTATTAGTATGGTGCTCCTTGAGAGGTATTAACTAGAAGAGGGCCAGGGGGACTTCTGGGCACAGGGAGTAGTATTTTGGGAGTTTGTGCTAATTATGTAGCTGTGTTTCACAGTGTGAAAATTCCCAAGGCTCCAAACTTAGGATTTGTTTACCTTTTGTCAGATGTTACATTTCAGTAATTTACCAAGAAAAGATGGCCTATTTAATAAAATTCAGTAATACCCAGGACATTGGTTGAATAAAATATAATAGAATTTGGCAAGAAACAAGTTTTCTGAGGAAGGCGGAACTATTAAAACACTTCTAAATTGCACTTTTAAATAAATTATTAAGACATAACATCTTAATTATCTCCAACTAAATAAGTAAACACAGGTAAGAAAGATTATTTGCAACTATAATTTTTACTTCTCAAAATAAACTGTTTTCAGGTACTCTAGATGCAGCAGGTACACACTAACAGCTAGATTTCTACTCAGTTATGATGGGGCAAATAAAAAACATTTATATGTCCCACAAACTCTCATATACTTTTTTTTTAAGATTTCATTTATTTATTTGTCAGAGAGAGAGAGTGCACAAGCAGAGGAGCTGCAGGCAGAGGGAAGAGCAGGCTCCCCACTGAGCAAGGAGCCCTGTGCGGGGCTCGATCCCAGTACCCTTAGATCATGATCTAAGCCAAAGGCAGACACTTAACTGACTGAGCCACCCAGGTGGCCCAAATGCTCACATAAATCTTAAAAATAAAAGTACTATACTAACATGTACATTTAGGTTGGCTATGGAGCATCCCTGCTGTGATCAGAGTTTGCTGGTAGCACATTACATAAAAATAAATAAATAAAATTAGATGTAAGCCTTCAGTAAAATGAGAAACTGAAAGACATAAGCCCAAAATGCTTTTACCTTGACTAAGGAAGACTGTTTTCAACCCTAGAATGCTGTTTGAAAATCAAAAGATTCTTTCTTTATTAACTACGCAAGTGGCATTATTAAAAATGAATTAAATTATCCCAAATTATCTAGTCCACTCTTTTCTTAACATGACACGTATCTAAAGGAGGTAAGGAAGAAGCCATGGAATGTATAGTAAGAAGAATTTCAGAGGAAACTATGGAAAATTAGAAGAGACCTGGCTTAGATTATCAAACATTCTAAATTTCTCTTATCAGTTCACTAGGAGGAAGAAAATTCCCCAAATCAAGAATTTGTCCCCTCTGGGGGCCCCTGGGTGGTTCAGTCAGTTAAGCATCTGCCTTAGGCTCAGGTTGTCATGTCTGATCCTGGGATTGAGCCCCCTTGTTGGGCTCCCAGCTCAGGAGTCTGCTTCCCTTGCTCTCTGCCTCTGCCCACCCCACCCCCTGCAGTTATATGCTCTCTCTCCTGCTCTTCTCTCTCTCAAATAAATCTTAAAAAAAAAAAAAAAAAAAAAGAGTTTTTCCACTTAAAGATATTTTATACGTGAATAGAGCTCCCTGACAGGGCAAGATTATTTGATAGTCTCTGCACATATACATGCATAATTGTTAACTAAGTGATCATTTGAAGATTGGGTATATGGGAATATTTATTAGCTATAAAGATAGACTAGGTAAATAGATGATTTTTATCAGTGAAGCAATAGGTCCAAGTGAAAGTTTGAAACAAATGAGATAATATGATAAAAAGTTCCAAATTAGCTTGCCACTCATTGAAGGAGCAAATAAATTTATAAACAGCTTAATTACAATATACTGCAAAGCACTTAACATAAAATAATTAACTAATTATAACAGTTTGAATCAAGGAAAACAAAACAAACATTGGAGAACTAACCTTTCAATATTTGTACCCCTCCTGGGGACATGGTAAAATTGCATTCTCTTGTCCCCACACAATCATGAGAAAAACCCTATGTGTGCCCTTCTCATACACTCCCCATGTGCCAACGCATGCTATAAATAAATAAAAGACAAACCTATTTTTTTTGAATTACCAGATTTTTATTTTCATGATTGATGCAGGAACCCGGCCTACACTTAGCCATATACATAACCAAAGGCAAACAGTAATGTATAATGTTCATTGAACAAGAATCAGAGGTTTAGTAGGTACATTATAATAGTCATAAATGTAATTAAAAAGGAATGAAAAATAATGACATCACCAATGAAAACATTTAAGGTATAATGGGGAATGTGAAATGCTTTTGTATGACTGTGCATTTGTATTGTTGAATGAAAGGCCTGCAACTTGTTCACATCTCCTGAGGTCTACATTCATGAACCATAACCTCTCCCAGTGACTCTGGTCTTAACTCCGTAATGCATTTTGGTCAAAAGCACAGTTGCAAGTGCAAAAGAGACACATGAAAATGCTTGCATATTTGAGCTTATTTCTTTTTAATTGCTCTTGAAAACCTGCTGCCATGTGAATGAACTAGGATAGCCTGGTGTTTGATGAAGGACAGGTGCTCCCAGTCCTTGCCACTGACCCAGCCGACAAGCACCCTGACTACAAGGCTCTAGAGTGAGGCCATCCAAGCCTAGTGTCAACTAGGCCCAGTCCATCCCAGAAAATCTGTGCTCTACAAAAGCATGAGCTGAATAAATGATTGTTGTTTTAAGCCAACTGAGTTTGGGTAATAATTGGCTACATAGGAAAAACTAACCATTACAAATATTGATAGCAAAGTCCTATAGCATTCAGCGTGCATTCTGCATTTGCTCAATGGTAGTTATCACATCAATCTGCAGCTAACAAAAGTGAGGGAAAATGTTCAGGCTGTTAATAATTCCATGCAGTATTTAAATACACTTACTTTGGCAGAGTATATGCTCTCCTCTTGTTCTCTTGCTTTATCCTGGGCAAGCTTTAGGGGAAAATTTGGACTGCTGCTAGTGCAACTACTGTGTATACTGACCCACTGTTGTCATGTCAGCCAGGTGCAAAGGAAGCATAGCTACTAAGGTATGGAATGTTCTGAGGACATTCTAGACAATGGTTTAGTTCCTTTTTCAAGCTTATTTGTTTTGCTTTTTTATTCAATGATTCCAATTATAAATAAAACTTTTAATAACTTTGTTGTACACACACATCATTATAGATATTGGTAACAAAGCACCATTGGGGTGGTTTGTTACGCAGGTAAAGAAATTCCTCAACATACCAGGGGAGGAGAAAATAAGGAGGCTTAAGGAAGTTCAATATAAAATTAGAGGTATGATAATGTTATTTAATATATATTGTATAATTATAAGGTTATGTAACTATATAGTATATATAATGTATAATATAATACAAAATAACAAAATAGAATATACTATTATAACTATATACTATAATCATATCATTTATAACATGGAATATAGAATAATATAATATTACTAAAGGTAATGAGACAATCCATCCTAATAATTAAAAAGAGAAATTCTGAAAATCATTTACTTGTGAGCAGTAAGAATGGGAAGGGGGTTATGATATAAAATATTCTTTATTTTACTCATTTTTGTGCCATCTGAATATTTAGTTCCTTGAGCATGAAATGTGTTTATAATAAATCCAGAGGTATAAAGGGAATACAGTTTTCTTCCCTGATTTAATATGAAGAATACACTGAATATCTGTTTGGAGTACAAGTAAATAATTTAACTACATAATTTAAAGCATTATGTATCAGAACAGAGGTTTAATATAGGACAGAACGCAAAATCTGCATTAGCTTTTTGTAGTTTTATTGAGACCCAATTGAGATAAAATAGTTAAGGTGCATAATTTGATGTATTTAGAATGTATCCAAGAAACTCTCACCACTATCAAGAAAATGAATATTTTGGGAACTTTCCAGAAGGCTTGGTGAGACGCCGTGGCTGCCCTCCCTGTGCCCAGCTTCACACTCCTTCCCACTCCCCCACACCCGCCTTGGCCCTCTCACTGTCTGTAGAAAATGATGAAAGAAACCACTTACTATGACGTTTTGGGGGTCAAACCCAACGGCACCCAAGAAGAATTGAAAAAGGCCTGCATGAAACTGGCCTTGAAGTACCACCCTGATAAGAATCCAAATGAAGGAGAGAAGTTTAAACAGATTTCTCAAGCTTATGAAGTACTCTCTGATGCAAAGAAAAGGGAATTAAATGACAAATGAGGCGAACAGGTAATTAAAGAAGGTGGAGCCAGTGCTGGTTTTGGCTCCCCCATGGACATCTTTGATATGTTTTTTGGAGGAGGAAGAAGAATGCAGAGAGAAAGGAGAGGTAAAAATGTTGTGCATCAGCTCTCAGTAAACTTGGAAGATTTATATAATGGTGCAACAAGAAAACTAGCTCTGCAAAAGAATGTGATTTGCAATAAATGTGAAGGCCAAGGTGGTAAGAAAGGAGCAGTTGAATGTTGTCCCAATTGCTGAGGTACTGGAATGCAAATAAGAATTCATCAGATAGGACCTGGCATGGTCCAGCAAATTTAGTCTGTTTGCATGGAGTACCAGGGCCATGGGGAATGGATCAGTCCAAAAATAGATGTCAAAGCTGCAATGGAAGGAAGATAGTTCAAGAGAAGAAGATTCTAGAAGTTCATATTGACAAAGGCATGAAAGATGGCCAGAAGATAACATTCCATGGTGAAGGAGACCAAGAACCAGAACTGGAACCAGGAGATATTATCATTGTTTAGATCAGAAGGACCATGCTGTTTTTACTCTGTGAGGAGAAGACCTTTTCATGTGCATAGACATACAGCTGGTTGAAGCATTGTGTGGTTTTCAAAAGCCAATATCTACTCTTGACAACCGAACCACTGCAACCACCTCTCATCCAGGTCAAATTGTCAAGCATGGAGCTATCAAGTGTGTGCTAAATGAAGGCATGACAATTTATTGTAGACCATATGAGAAGGGTCACCTTGATGTGGGACACAGAAGCAGAAGAATAATTATTAAATTTCCTTACCTATTGACAAGCCCTTAAAACAGGTAGAGTGACCTCCACCTTAAGGCTTTGCTAAGGGCAAGGACAATCCTAGGCTGACCAACTCCCTACCCCCAACCAGGATCCTGTAAGTTTACTTTAATAATTCCTTTAGGAAACTTTATCTCTAAACCTCCAAGATAGTGTCAAAAATCATTCCCAAGCATATGGCCCACTGATATACATCTAAAGGGCCTCAGAGAAGTTTTTATTACTGGTAATGAATAACCTTCTTCCCAGACAATAGCTAGCCCCTCAAGGTCCTGGAGACCTTGCTTCCAGAATTCCTTAGAGACTTACATCATCCCTAACCCCCTCCCAACTTACAAGTATATAATAGACCACTCCTCACATCCCCGTGGCAGCAGCTCTTCCTGCCCACAGGTCCTGTCCCCATGCCTTAATAAACCACCATTTGCACCAAAGATGTCTCAAGAATTCTTTCTTGGTCATGGGCTCTGGACCTCACCCCACCGAACCTCACCTATGTTCTAGAACTTCATCATTTGGCACCCGAACATGGGGCCTTGAGTCTTTACATTTTAATTCTGAGCTTTGGTGCAAAATTGGTGAGTACTTTCTCTCCTCTTCCTTTAGCCTCATTTCTGGGGCTTTTCAAGGAGTATGGTTTTATTGGAACGCTTGCATGTCAATTGCTCAGGCTGTAATCCCCTAGCCCGTGGCTACTCTACAGGGAGGAGACCTCTGCCTTTTGGCTGAAAGTTAGTACCCTGGCTGGAATGGTAATAAGACCCAGAAACTTGATGTCCTCTCTCTGTTCCTGTACTTACATAGAGTTGTCTGTCTTGGGCATGGGACAGCCACCTAAGTCACCAGGATGGCTGCCAATCTTAAGACTCCTATGTGAGGTTTCCTCCTGATTGATCTAATGCGATCCCCTCCACATCCCTGGTCTAGCCATTTCTGGCCATGGGACCTCCACTGGTGGCCAGCCAAAACCAGTACCCAACTGAATTAAAATGCAACTGGGGACCATTTCCTAGGGAAGTTGGCTGTAAGGACCACATGTGTTGGAATGTCGCATAGACCACGATGGATTTCAGTCTTTACTGTTTCTTGTCAGTGTCTTCTACTAGCTACTTAAAGCTATGAAATTGGGTAATTTCCCCTTGCCAAACTTTTCTAGTATTTCCATGGGTTAAAATGGCAAAACAGTATGCAATCTTCAGGATAGATGATGGCATGACCTGGCACAGTGTTTTGGTTAATTCACCAGGCCCCCATCAGCAGCCTAGGATGTGATGGGAAAGAGGAGGGACGCCGGCACCCCTCCAGGGCCTTTTATGGCAGGAATGCCTTCGGAGGGAGGCAAGATTGTGATCAATAGCGATGTCTTGAGGGACACCTCTGGTTGCTTTTGACACACGGGAACTTCTGACATATCCTGCGTGGGACGCCACCCAGGAGTCAGGGGGGATTTGGTAATGGACCTTCTTTACTTTTCTGGGAGCATGGCTTCAGTAGGTTTTCTTCCGTTCCCAAGGACTTTACCTTGGGGTGCCTTTTAACCCACTGGAAATAATTTGGATTGCAAAACTTAGGAAAGGACTGAGCTCCTGTAACACTGCATGGCCTCGGTGGGATCTATCAGTTAGATCGCCCCTGTAGGAAACAGGGCAAATGGACCTAGGATACCTTCACTGCTCATACCTAGGCCTTCATTGCTCTACATCAGGGCCCTGACTGAAGAGCTTTTTGCAGAAAAAAAAAACAAAAAAACTTTTTGTGTTTGCCCGAATAAGTCAGCTAGTAAACTCCTTCCTGACATGTTGGATGATAATTACGTAAATAAGCCTTCTTCTAGTAAACCCAGGTTGCTGGAGGATACACAGGCCATTCTTAACAAAGGGACTCTGACTTTTATCTCTTCGTTCCTCCTAATAGATGTGGGGCTTCTCCCTCACTCATTTCCCATGTTAATGGCTATAACTGGAGCCACCTAGGTTAGTCTAACTCAAGACAGAGACTGTAAGAAATATTCCCAAGCAGCTGCCGAAACTCCCTTTGTTTGGGGGAAATTCCTGTCTTCTCTGGCCTGACATGGACTGCCTAACCCTTACCCCCTTGTTGGTGGGAAAACATGGCATCTGCTCCTCTGTTGGGACTTATGAGCACTAAAAGTGGGAATCCTTTCTCTGCCTTCTGGCAGCACTATTTCTTCTGTCTCCCCATTCTGTTTCTGTACCAGCTTGGGTATGGCCTGCTTAACTGGCCTCTAGACCATCCTTGGTGCTTCTTGCACCATGGCTCCTTCTCTCTTCACTGTCAAGGAGCAAGAAGAGCAGCCCCTGGACCTAACACCCCCCACTCCAGATTTTCCCACCCATGTCTCAGGTAAATATTTGAAGTGGAATGGTTCCAGGTGGAACGTAAATAAGTATTAGAACTAAGTTAAGCTTGTTGGTTTAATTAAGATATATATGTCTTTTAAGTTATTGGCAGCAAACATGAAACTTCAATCAAAGTTTACTGAAGGTCAAATAAACTCGTGTTATTTGTTAAAATCTGTTTGCTGAAAGACGACTACACTGATGGTTAATTGTCTATCTCAAAGTTTTAATGGGTAATTGCTGAGATAGTCTTTGGTAATCTGAAAGTTTAAAGTTTTGCTTGGATAACAAATAAAATTAAATTTGTTGGACATCTAGGTCTTTCCAAATAGGATAAAGTTCTAAAGCATTAAATACTGGATGTAGGGTTGTGCTCTTGACTTCTTACTGCAAAGAAACTAAGAATATTTAAATCTGTTGGTAAACACGTTTTGTGCTTAACTGATTCATAAATTGACATCTAAAGAATTCTGTTGCAACCATTCACAATTGGTTAATACTTAGTCTTCACTAGAGATTAAGGTATTTCTAAGAATACAAAATTCTGCTAACTGTAAGACTGATAGAAATAAAGGAAGCAACTCTGTATGTGGGAAAGTAGGAGATATGTAAGAAAGATTTAAGGAATGGTAGTACATTTTGTTGAAGGTAAGAGAAGGTAATTTTGTCCTAAATGAGATGGTTGTTTGGAAGGAAGTGGCTTGGGACAAAACCTGAATGCAAAGGAAAGTTGTAGAGGTTTGTGAAGGGAAATCTTTGGAATGGAATTTAGGTATGGTCAGGATGGACTAAGATTGAAATGAATGGGTTTTAAAGGTACATTGGTAGAAGACTGAAATTCTCTCTGTTCAAAAAGGACAAAGTTTTCTTAGATTAATTGATCTGTTGTTAAGAAGAAAATGTTAATTGTTTTCTCTTTGCCTTCCCAGAAAAACCAGTTTCTACGTTTTGTTTTATCAGACCTTTAACATCCCTAATCCTACCTAGGCAGGTGCTTTAAAAGGTTTCAACAAACTTCCCCAAGATTTAAATCTTGAGAGCGAAATCTTGATTCTCTTGTAAAATGAGTTTTATCTTCAAGGAGATTCATATAAAGTACTTTCAGGACAAATACAGGCATTCAATATATTAAACTAAAATGGTTAAGAATTTCCAGAACTAACTAAAGCTGCATTCAAATTAAACCAGAATTAGTAACATGGGACTAAATGAACTAAAATATTATAGTGTTATGTCTCTCATTTTAGACATTGCTGGTTCTCTAATGTTTGCTCTTCCAGACTAAGAAAACTTTTTCTTAAGATGTCTGTGACTTACAGAGATGTAAATACATTTATTTGCAAACAAATCAAAGCATTCAACTTTTCTCTCTATCTGAACTCTCTAAAATTCAAAAGGTCTCAGTAAGTATTCTTTCCTCCATGGGAATCAGTCATTTGCATAAGTTCAATAAAAATCTGTTCTCCTTGTAACAGGACACCATTGGAAAAATGGGTTATTTTACCAAGGCTTTGACTGGAATGTCATATTTGAGAAAGACATGCATAGACTCAGATATGACCAGACAGCTTTAAGAAACTAAGGTTGACTTTATGAAACCTGGAGCCATAAAGCCCGTTGGAACTGTTGGCCTGATACCTTGCTTACAGAGTTCCCAGCATCCTCACCAGGTGAGTAAAGAATGTCACTTCCTGGCAGGTGCAGGAACCTCAGGATAATTTGCGGTCCTCAGGAAGAGGAATTCACCCCCAAATCGACAGGTATTGCAGGCATGTCTGATAGCAAGTATGTGGCTTGGCTTCTGGCCTGGAGAGGCTACTAAAAGTTCAACCCAGAGATTCCTTATAAGAAGTTCCAGCAAAGCAGATTCTAAAAGATCTATATGATTACTCACTGTTCTTGCTGAGGTTATGTAACTAATTAGGCCAAGTTTGTTAAAACTGGACTTGTTTTTTAAATGAATTAGTCCTGATTTGGCTATCTCTGGAAATGAGGGTTATTTTAGAGAGAAAAATTATGTTTTAATAACACACCTTTATGGATGCTAAATTCTAGATTTGGTTATTTTTAAATGTTTGTTTACCTAAGCTAGACAATTTGAGGTAAACTTCAGAAAAGTTGCATAATAGCTCATTTAGACAATCTTCTTGCTTTTTTATCCTGTGAGGATAATAACAAGACCCCATGGCACATGATTAAACAACTGAAAAATGGGATTGATTCCCCACCAATTGTGTAACTTAACTATCTCCTTGTATGTGGATGGAATAGTGAAATTGCCTAAAAGCCAGCATACTGCACTCCATAGGATTAACTATGGACTTGTGGAGATAATGGATGACACCACTTTCTTTATGATTGGATTGGATGATGCACGTGGGACTCCCCTTATCTCTTGTCAAGTTTTCTCCCACGTGCCAGTGATCCTCTGTAACAAGGATATTGTTAAGGCTGGACCACTCAAAGGACTGGTTAATGATTTCATCCCTTAGTCATATTTATCCTAGAAACCACCTCTGTTGAGGTACAATTGCAAACAAATTCTTTAGCTAAGCATAGAACAGCCTTCCTCAAAAAAAGAGCCTCAAAGCTCACTATGAGACAGTCCCTGACTGTAATGACTCCACATCAGGTCCAGATTTGTCTTAGAAACCAAAGGCCACCAATGGATGATGGAGACCGACTTATTAAATACTGGGCTATATTTACAGATATGCCAGAAATGATACTTAAGACTTGTCAAACTTTAAACCTAGTTATTTGTATGCCTCAACCTGACCATTGTACTTCTCTATAGAGCAAAACTGTTCAGAGATTATTGATCTTGCTTACTCTAGTTGGCCAGATTTAAGATGCCCCTATTAAAAATACAAATGACAGTTGATTTACTGATGACAATAGTTTTCATAAAAAAGAATAAGAAAAGCTAGGTATGCCATAGTGCTCACTAGCACTTTGCAATTTCCAAAGCTTTAAAAATTAATATTAATAGTGACTCCAAATATGCCTTCCTGGTATACATGCCCATGGACCTATTTGGAAGGAAAGGGGATTGCTATCAAGCCATAACTCCCCAATCAAATATGGGCCTGAGATCATAACCCTTTTTGAGGCTGAACACCTGCCCAAGGAGATAGTGGTGATTCACATCAAAGGACATCAAAAGGATATGACCTTAGAATCTAAAGGAAACAATTTAGCAGACCATACAGCTAAGGAAGGAGCAAAAGGAACCCAGTGAGTAAATTAACGTGGCTTCTTACTCCTGTGAGACCATAGAAGATCTCAAACTTCTCTTCAAACAAAAATGAAGGTTGTATATATTCTCTTTATCTTCCTTTCACCTATCTTTTTAAAATTTTTTTTATTTAAGCTTTTTTTATTTAAACATATAATGTAAACCCACCACGCTCTCCCAACCCCTCTCCCCCCCCCCACCCCCCTCAGTTTGTTCCATGACACTAAGAGTCTCTTTTGGTTTGTCTCCCCCGCGATCCCATCTTGTTTCATTTTTTCTTTTCCTACCACCTTAACCCCTACCACCATTGCATCTCCACTTCCTCATATCAGGAAGATCATGTGATAGTTGTCTTTCTCCAGTTGACTTACTTCGCTAAGCATAATACGCTCTAGTTCCATCCATGTCATCGCAAATGGTAAGATTTCCTTTCTTTTGATGGCTGCATAGTATTCCATTGTATATATATACCACTTCTTCTTTATCCATTCATCTGTTGATGGATATCTAGGTTCTTTCCATAACTTGGCTATTGTGGACATTGCTGCTATAAACATTCGGGTACACGTGCCCCTTTGGATCACTACGTTTGTCTCTTTAGGGTAAATACCCAGTAGTGCAATTGCTGGGTCATAAGGTAGCTCTATTTTCAATTTTTTGAGGAACCTCCATGCTGTTTTCCAGAGTGGTTGCACCAGCTAGCATTCCCACCAACAGTGTAGGAGGGTTCCCCTTTCTCCACATCCTTGCCAGCATCTGTCATTCCCTGACTTGTTCATTTTAGCCATTCTGACTGGTGTGAGGTAGTATCTCATTGTGGTTTTGATTTGTATTTCCCTGATGCCCAGTGATGTGGAGCACTTTTTCATGTGTCTGTTGGCCATCTGGATGTCTTCTTTGCAGAAATGTCTGTTCATGTCCTCTGCCCATTTCTTGATTGGATTATTTGTTCTTTGGGTGTTGAGTTTGCTAAGCTCTTTGTAGATTTTGGATACTAGCCCTTTATCTGATATGTCGTTTGAAAATATCTTCTCCCATTCTGTCAGTTGTCTTTTGGTTTTGTTGACTGTTTCCTTTGTTGTGCAAAAGCTTTTGATCTTGATGAAGTCCCAATAGATCATTTTTTCCCTTGCTTCCCTTGCCTTTGGCGTTGTTCCTAGGAAGAAGTTGCTGCAGCTGAGGTCGAAGAGGTTGCTGCCTGTGTCCTCCTCAAGGATTTTGATGGATTCCTTTCTCACGTTGAGGTCCTTCATCCATTTTGAGTCTATTTTCGTGTGTGGTGTAAGGAAATGGTCCAATTTCATTTTTCTGCATATGGCTGTCCAATTTTCCCAACACCATTTGTTGAAGAGGCTGTCTTTTTCCCATTGGATGTTCTTTCCTGCTTTATCGAAGATTAGTTGACCATAGAGTTGAGGGTCTATTTCTGGGCTGTCTATTCTGTTCCATTGATCTATGTGTCTGTTTTTGTGCCAGTACCATACTGTCTTGATGATGACAGCTTTGCAGTAGAGCTTGAAGTCTGGAATTGTGATGCCACCAACTTTGGTTTTCTTTTTCAATATTCCTTTGGCTATTCGAGGTCTTTTCTGGTTCCATATAAATTTTAGGATTATTTGTTCCATTTCTTTGAAAAATTGGATGGGATTTTGATAGGCATTGCATTAAATGTGTAGATAGCTTTAGGTAGCATAGACATTTTCACAATGTTTATTCTTCCAATCCATGAGCATGGAACATTTTTCCATTTCTTTGTGTCTTCCTCAATTTATTTCATGAATACTTTATCGTTTTCTGAGTATAGATTCTTTGCCTCTTTGGTGAGGTTTATTCCTAGGTATCATATGGTTTTGGGTGTAATTGTAAATGGGATTGACTCCTTAATTTCTCTTTCTTCTGTCTTGTTGTTGGTGTAAAGAAATGCAACTGATTTCTGTGCATTGATTTTATATCCTGACACTTTACTGAATTCCTGTACAAGCTCTAGCAGTTTTGGAGTGGAGCCTTTTGGGTTTCCCACATATAGTATCATATCATCTGGAAAGAGCAATAGTTTGACTTCTTCTTTGCCGATTTGGATGCCTTTAATTTCTTTTTGTTGTCTGATTGCTGAGGCTAGGACTTCTAGTACTATGTTGAATAGCAGTGGTGATAGCGGACATCCCTGCCATGTTCCTGACCTTAACGGAAAAGCTCTCAGTTTTTCTCCATTGAGAATGATACTTGCAGTGGGTTTTTCATAGATGGCTTTGATAGGATTGAGGTATGTGCCTTCTATCCCTACACTTTGAAGAGTTTTGATTAGGAAGGGATGCTGCACTTTGTCAAATGCTTTTTCAGCATCTATTGAGAGTATCATATGGTTCTTGTTCTTTCTTTTGTTAATGTACTGTATCACATTGATTGATTTGCGGATGTTGAACCAACCCTGCTGCCCTGGAATAAATCCCACTTGGTCGTGGTGAATAATCCTTTTCATGTACTGTTGGATCCTATTGGCTAGTATTTTGGTGAGAATTTTCGCATCTGTGTTCATCAAGGATATTGGTCTGTAATTCTCTTTTTTGATGGGATCCTTGTCTGGTTTGGGGATCAAGGTGATGCTGGCCTCATAAAATGAGTTTGGAAGTTTTCCTTCCATTTCTATTTTTTGGAACAGTTTCAGGAGAATAGGAATTAATTCTTCTTTAAATGTTTGGTAGAATTCCCCTGGGAAGCCATCTGGCCCTGGGCTTTTGTTTGTTTGGAGATTTTGGATGACTGTTTCAATCTCCTTACTGGTGATGGGCCTATTCAGGTGTTCTATTTCTTCCTGGTTCAGTTTTGGCAGTTTATATGCCTCTAGGAAAGCATCCATTTCTTCCACATTGTCAGATTTGTTGGCATAGGGTTGCTCATAATATGTTCTTATGATTGTTTGTATTTCTTTGGTGTTGGTTGTGATCTCTCCTCTTTCATTCATGATTTTATTTATTTGGGTCCTTTCTCTTTTCTTTTGGATAAGTCTGGCCAGGGGTTTATCAATCTTATTAATTCTTTCAAAGAACCAGTTCCTAGTTTCATTGATTTGTTCTATTGTTTTTTTTTTTTGGTTTCTATTTCATTGATTTCTGCTTTGATTTTATTATTTCTCTTCTCCTGCTGGGTTTAGGCTTTCTTTGTTGTTATTTCTTGAGCTCTAGGTGTAGGGTTAGGTTGTGTATTTGAGACCTTTCCTGTTTCTTGAGATAGGCTTGTATGGCTATATATTTTCCTCTCAGGACTGCCTTTGCTGTGTCCCACAGATTTTGGACCGTTGTGTTTTCATTATCATTTGTTTCCATGTTTTTTTTTTCGATTCTTCTTTAATTTCCTGCTTGACCCATTCATTCTTTAGAAGGATGCTGTTGAGTCTCCAAGTATTTGGGCTCTTTCCAAATTTCCTCTTGTGATTGAGTTCTAGCTTCAGAGCATTGTGGTCTGAACATATGCAGGGAATGATCCCAATCTTTTGATACCTGTTGAGACCTGATTTTTGACCCAGGATGTGATCTATTCTGGAGAATGTTCCATGGG
The DNA here is from genome assembly GCA_003697995.1 of Taxidea taxus jeffersonii. NCBI lineage: Eukaryota > Metazoa > Chordata > Mammalia > Carnivora > Mustelidae > Taxidea > Taxidea taxus. The sequence goes on from ML103264.1 coordinate 98,941, forward strand.
CACTAGAGAAGAATGTGTATTCTGTTGCTTTGGGATGGAATGCTCTGAATATATCTGTGATGTCCATCTGGTCCAGTGTGTCATTTAAGACCTTTATTTCCTTGTTGATCTTTTGCTTGGATGATCTGTCCATTTCAGTGAGGGGTGTGTTAAAGTCTCCAACTATTATTGTATTCTTGTCAATGTGTTTCTTTGATTTTGTTATTAATTGGTTTATATAGTTGGCTGCTCCCATGTTAGGGGCATAGATATTTAAAATTGTTAGATCTTCTTGTTGGACAGACCCTTTGAGTATGATGAAGTGTCCTTCCTCATCTCTTATTATAGTCTTTGGCTTAAAATCTAATTGATCTGATATAAGGATTGCCACCCCAGCTTTCTTCTGATGTCCATTAGCATGGTAAATTGTTTTCCACCCCCTCACTTTCAATCTGGAGGTGTCTTCAGGTCTAAGATGAGTTTCTTGCAGGCAGAATATTGGTGGGTTTTGGTTTTTTATCCATTCTGATACCCTGTGTCTTTTGATTGGGGCATTTAGCCCATTTACATTCAGGGTAACTATTGAGAGATATGAATTTAGTGCCATTGTATTGCCTGTAAGGTGATTGTTACTGTATATTGTCTCTGTTCCTTTCTGGTAATACTTTTAGGGTCTCTCTTTGCTTAGAAGACCCCTTTCAATATTTTCTGTAGAGCTGGTTTGGTGTTTACACATTCTTTCAGTTTTTGTTTGTCCTGGAAGCTTTTTATCTCTCCTTCTATTTTCAATGATAACCTAGCTGGATAAAATATTCTTGGCTGCATGTTTTTCTTGTTTAGTGCTCTGAATATATCATGCCAGTTCTTTCTGGCCTGCCAGGTCTCTGTGGATAAGTCTGCTGCCAATCTAATATTTTTACCCTTTTATGTTACAGACTTCCTGTACCGTGCTGCTTTCAGGATTTTCTCTTTGTCGCTAAGGCTTGTAAATTTTACTATTAGATGGCGGCGTGTGGACCGATTCCTATTGATTTTGAGGGGTGCTCTCTGCACCTCCTGGATTTTGATGCTTGTTCCCCTTGCTATATTAGGGAAATTCTCTACAATAATCCTCCCCAGTATACCTTCTGCTCCTCTCTCTCTTTCTTCTTCTTCTGGAATCCCAATTATTCTAATGTTGTTTCGTCTTATGGTATCACTTATCTCTCGAATTCTCTCCTCGTGATCCAGTACTTGTTTGTCTCTCTTTTGCTCAGCTGCTTTATTCTCTGTCATTTGGTCTTCTATATCACTAATTCTGTCTTCTGCCTCATTTATCCTAGCAGTAAGAGCCTCCATTTTTTATTGCACCTCATTAATAGCTTTTTTAATTTCATCTTGATTAGACTTTAGTTCTTTTATTTCTCCAGAAAGGGCTTTTATTTCTCCTGACAGGGTTTCTCTAATCTTCCATGCCTTTTTCAAGCCCGGCTAGAACCTTGAGAATCGTCGTCCTGACAGGGTTTCTCTAATCTTCCATGCCTTTTTCGAGCCCGGCTAGAACCTTGAGAATCGTCATCCTGAATTCCAGATCTGACATATTACCAATGCCTGTATTGATTAGGTCCCTAGCCTTCGGTCCTGTCTCCTGCTCTTTTTTTTGTGGTGAGTTTTTCCGCCTTGTCATTTTGTCCAGATAAGAATTCGCTGTTCTCCTTGTTAAGTGAACTTGGTCTTGGCTGTATTTCTTTAATCTTCTGGGGGAGGGGCCTGTTGTAGTGATTCTCAGGTGTCTTTGCCCCAGGCGGAGTTGCACTGCCCTTACCAGGGGCCAGGCTAAGTCATCCTCTCAGGTTCGCTTTCAGGAGCTTTTGTTCCCTGAACGCGCTTTCTGTAGAGTTCTGGAGGACGGGAATGACAATGGCGGCCTCCCAATCTCCGGTTCAGAGGAGCCCAGAGCTAGGGGCCCCAGTTCAGTGTGCCTTCAGAGAAAAGCGTTTAATCACTCTCGTCTCCCCAGCCTCCGTTTGCGCTCGGAGACCGCGCTTGGAGAAAATCGTGCCTAAGCAGTCCCGTCTCACTGGCTTCTGGGAGTGCTCCGAGCTCACCCAGCCTGTGACCAAGCGTCTCTGTCTCTGGCAGAGTCCCACCTGGAGTCTCCGGACCCCGTAGATCCCTGAGCTCTCCCGGGTCGGAGTCTCCCCGGATCTTGTGGGGACCCCTCGCACAGAGCACCGGTCCGTGTCACAGACCACGGCTCTAGGAAACCTCGGCTCTGTCTCCGCAGCCGGCTTCCCTGCTCTACTATCCGTGAGCTCTGCGACACTCAGACACCCCGATCTTTCTGTGACCCTGTGGGACCTGATCCATGCTGTCCCCGCGAGGTCTTCGCCCCAGTTTAGCCTCTGGAGTGATGTCCCTCCCTGGAGCAGACTTTTAAAAGTCCTGATTTTGTGCTCTGTTGTTCTGCCACTTGCTGGGAGCCGGCCCCTCCCCCTGGGGTCTATCTTCCCGTCGCGTTGGATTCACTTTTCCGCTGGTCCTACCTTTTAGAAAGTGGTCGATTTTCTGTTTCTAGAATTGTTGTTTTTCTTCTCTTTGATCTCCTATTGGATTCATAGGTGTTTGGAATGGTTTGATAGGCTATCTAGCTGATCTCCTGCTGCCTGATGTCGTCTCAGCCTGCTACTTCTCCGCCTTCTTGACTCCTCCCCACTCTTCTTTCACCTATCTTAACTGACAGTGCCTTTCTACAGTGGGTGGAGCATTATGCTGTACTTCAAATCAAACATATTGTTGGATATGTGAAATTTTGCCTATGTCAAGTACGTCCGGCTTACCCTGGTAAGTTTCTCCCTTACAGGGTACTGATTAACATTCTCTGCAGGATTGTATTTCAGATATAATATATGGAGGCAGTACGTATTAGGATAAATCTATCACTAATCAAGATGTTTCTTCCTGGCCCATGATCAGTGTAACATGGAGTCCACAGGACATAACCAAACTTTTTCATACTCTCAAACTATCAACACCCTAACTGACCTTACAAGCCCACAAATTAATACCCACCAACTAGGGCCTAAGCTACAAAACCCTAATTATTGCTATACTGAGGAAGGCATATATCAAATTTGGGGTACATATTTGTGGCTCACACCCACTATTGGACAGCTCAGTCAAAAGGCAATTTTATGCTGGGAACAAAGAAACCATACATATGATACTTGGGCAAATAACACATGACATCTAGGATGGCCTTAGATGTCCTGACAGCAGCACAGAGTGGCACATGTATAATTATCAAAGCAGAATGTTCTGTGTACATCCCAGAATATCACAAAAATGTCACAGGACTAATAAAAGATATGAATACCCAGACAGGCTCTACAGGATCCTTCTCTCTCTCACAATTGGGTAAGTTCCTGGTTTAAAGGAGGACTATGGCCAAAAATCTCCCTTTTGGATTTCTCATTCTTATAGCCTTATTAATCTTAATGCATTGCCTTGTTCAGTGTTTCTCTCCTTGGTGCTGAGACTCCATTGCTGCAATGACTTCACGACGACAGATGATCCTTTCCATGCACAGAGACACTTCTTCACTGTCAGCACAGGATTCAGCTGCCTCTGTCTTTCATAACTCCCTGTACCTACACTTTCCTCAACTGATCAATGTTGACCTGAGTAGGTAGGGACAACTCTATGCCCCTATTCAGCAGGAAGAAGTTACAGAAGATGAGATCTTCCACCTTCAACTACCTTAAAGATTTAAGGGTCAA
>ML103264.1:102687-128435 GCA_003697995.1 Taxidea taxus jeffersonii
AAGATGAGATCTTCCACCTTCAACTACCTTAAAGATTTAAGGGTCAAAATTGTTCAGGGGGGAATGATGTGGGACACAGAAGCAGAAGAATAATTATTAAATTTCCTTACCAACCGACAAGACCTTAAAACAGGCAGAGTGACCTCCACCTTAAGGCTTTGCTAAGGGCAAGGATAATCCTTGCCTGACCAACTCCCTACCCCCAACCAGGATCCTGTAAGTCTACTTTAACAATTCCTTTAGGAAACTTTATCTCTAAACCTCCAAGACAGTGTCAAAAATCATTCCCAAGCATATGGCCCACTGATATACATCTAAAGGGCCTCAGAGAAGTTTTTATTACTGGTAATGAATAACCTTCTTCCCAGACAATAGCTAGCCCCTCAAGGTCCTGGAGACCTTGCTTTCAGAATTCCTTAGAGACTTACATCATCCCTAACCCCCTCCCAACTTACAAGTATATAATAGACCACTCCTCACATCACCAGGGCAGTAGCTCTTCTGCACATGGGTCCTGTCCCTGTGCCTTAATAAACCACCATTTTGCACCAAAGATATATCAAAAATCCTTTCTTGGTCATGGACTCTGGACCTCACCCCACCGAACCTCACCTATGTTCTAGAACTTCATCAGCCTCATCATCAAATTTAAGGTAAACTTTCCCGAGAATGGCTTTCTCTCTCCTGATAAACTCTCTTTGCTGGAAAAACTCCTACCTGAGAGGAAGGAAGTATAAGAGACTGATGAAATGGACCAGGTAGAACTGGTGGACTTTGATCCAAATCAGGAAAGACAGTGCCATTACAATGGGGAAGCACATGAGGATGATGAACACCATCCCAGGGGTAGTGTTCAGTGTCATACCTCTTAATGGGGCCAGTGAATAAAACACTGCTGGCATTTTATGTGCAGTAGTGAATGAGTGAAGGACTAGAATCATAGCTAACTACTTGCTGTTGTTTTTGTTTTAATATTCAACTATAGTAGTGTTTTAAAAGTTAAATGAAGAATAAACTCAAATATAAAAACTCAAAAAAAAATGAGCACTTCAATCAACCTGAAATGTTTCATTGTGTACACTTGTAATGAATCTCACCCACTCCAGACCACGCACAGGCAGTAACTGATCTGCTTTCTGTGACTATGGAGTAGTTTGCATTTCTAGAATTTTATATAAATGGAATATATGTACTCTTTTTCTAATGTAGTTTTTTTTTCACTCATCACATTATTTTGATGTTTAGCTATATTGTCGCATATACCAACAGTTTTTTTTACTTTTAATTAAGTAGTATTTTGTTGTATGGGTTAGGCAATGTGAAATCCATTAGTGGCCTTGCTAGGGGCAGTTTTAGGAGAATATAGCCCACATACATAGTGGATGGGAATTATATAAATGAAGATGAAGGGGCACCTGGGTGGCTCAGTGGGTTAAGCCTCTGCCTTCAGCTCAGGTCATGATCCCAGGGTCCTGGGATGGAGCCCCGCATCAGGCTCTCGGCTCAGCAGGGAGCCTGCTCCCCCCACCCCGCCTGCCTCTCTGCCTACTTGTGATCTCTCTCTGTCTGTCAAATAAATAAGATCTTTTTAAAAAATGAAGATGAAATGCTGAAATATATATATATATATTCTAAAGTTTTGTTATGAAAAGAACATAGAAATTGCATTACAGAGAGATGAACCAATTATGCAGTGTTTGAGCTTATGTTTATTTTTTGGTTTGTTGGTTAATTGTTTTGCTTGTTTTGTAAGCTGGGAGGTGCCACAGCATGATTATAATCTATGATTATAACCATGATTCTCCTGGAATGCAAGTTCCAGAAGAAAGCAAGACATCTGATGACATCAATATAGAGTGTTGCAGCATAAAATTCATGAGAAAGCAAGACTAGCATTTAACAGAAGTAGTGATATTTTTTATTAATGTAGATGGAAAGCTAAAGGAGTATGAGAATAAATGTACATAGGTGGAAGTTTTGGTGGTAGGGAGATAACGAAAACACTCTATGTTTATTTCTGTATTCTAAAATAGAAAAGAATAAAAATACAAATTTAAAGAAGGATGTTAGGGAAGGAAAGATAGGAGGATTAAGAAGACAGAAGGTGAGAGATTAGTTTTACCTTCAGACTGAACTTAGAGAGCTCTAAAATAAGCATTTTCTTTCCTGAACTAATTAGGATAAATTGTTAAAAATGTCTGACAAGTAAAATAGAGAAATAATAGGATTCAAATCAAAATTCTGTTCCTAAATGCACAAATTTGAATAACTTGTATCACCATTATTAGCCCCAACTTTTCCATCTATAAAACACAAGTGACACCTCAAAATGAGTATTCTAAAATCCCATGTTCCTTTATGAAAGTCAGAACCCCATGAGTAGTTTTGAACAGAGTCATCAATGCTCATGAAATTATTCTTACCAGTCTGAGTTCAAAAATAAGGTAGTACACTGCACAAATCTGGAAGTCTACAGACCTAACAACGGAAGTGATATAGTTGTGCTAGTGTGGGCTTCTCACATACTTGAAGTGGAAGTGAGCAAAGCGAAGTGTTCCTCTTAGCTTCTTTCTCAGCACAGATTTCCTCCCACTGGTATTTCTTTTTCCTTTTTCACTTTCCTTTGCTGAATATTCTGTATGAATGTGCTCCTTTTAGGAGATCAGTGGAGTGTCTGGGTGTTGGGATAATTAATAGAAGCACACTGTTTTCATTGGCTTCCTCCATATCTAGTTGTCGGCAGCTCCCACTGGATCTTGAACTGGCAGAAGGAGATTGCAGCTGGAGATACCTGATCAGATTCACACTACCTGAGGGCACGGAAGGCCTCAGAGAGCAAGGAGCACCAATGAGACTGTAAAGACCTATGAAAAGAGAAATTGGCCCAAATTCTTCTTTTTCTCGCTATTCAGCACAATTCCCTGTTTGCCACTCTGTTGAAGGCCCCATCAGTTTGAGTAATGAGGCTAAAAACCAACACAAGATTAATTACTCCAAGGCAAGTGAGTTTTAGTCTGGAAGCAGCTTTAGATGGATTAAGCACCAATTTCATAATAGGTGGCACAGAGGAATGGGGAGCAAATGGAAAGTAATGCACAGAGAAGGAAACTTACACAGATTTCCAGGTAATATAAAACACAAATAAAAATATCCAAAATTACTAATATAAAATATGGAATATCATCTTTAGTAGATAAGCTCAGCCTTGGAAAAATCATGGGATCACAGAGTTTATTAGGTGGCAGTGCATGCTCAAACCCAATTCTTCCATTTTACTTTAGTCCAGAGAATTAAGTGTCTTTGCTCACTAATCAAATTTTAAAAAAGAAATAGGAAATGCTCTGGGGTGAATTAGAAGCTCCTTTCCTTTCACATGCAAGTTTTCCATAAGGAAACTCAATAAGTGTTTTATAGAATTTGTAGACCAAATTTGGTAACTTAGTAAGAATTATATAAACTGCTGAAAATAATTTTGAGGATATAGTTTGTAATATTTAATATTTTATGGACAAATTATCTTTAATCAATAAATTATCATTAATGAATAATTCCATGTTTGGCTACTATGACTACAGCAGTTGTATGTTTTAATTATCACTTAGTCTTCTGTAAACATAACTGTTAGACTCTGCATCCTTCTCTCCTTTCTCCATTCAAAATGAAAGACAATTCTTCAAAGCAACCTGTCTTTTGTCTTACTAATTTTTGCATACCACACCACAGACCCTAGGGTGAATTCAGCCTACCCTGCTAAATTTTCAATTAATGCTCTACCAAGCTAAATACATGAGAGCCACTAAATACAGTACATGGAAAGCAATGAGATTATAATGTTGCATTTACTATTCCATTTTTTTCCCCTCAACTCTAGGTAAAGGGTTTTAAGGGAAATTAAAGTAACTGTAACATAATTGCCTGTTTCAGTAAATAAGGTCACAATTTGCTCTTTATGCCAAGAGCCTAAAAACAACTGCCAAAATAATACTACTGGTAGCAAAATGAGCAGTAATGACATTTTTTATCTTGTTCGAGAATAATCATTCTTATATCTCTGTTCAGTTTATTTCTTATATACATATGTAATTAATTATTCACTGTATTACTCAAAAGCTTTACTTACAGTTTTAATTGAGCTATAAGTGACATAAAACATTATATTTGTTTCAGTTGTATGACATAGTGATTGGATATTTGTATACATTCTGAAATGATCCGCACAGTAAGTCTAGTAAACATTCATAACCTCACATAGTTATAATTTTTTTCTTATGATGAGAACTTTTAAGATGTACTCTCTTAGCAGCTTTATGCAAATATGCAATACAGTATTATTAACTTTAGTCACCATGCTGCATATTACATCCCCAGGTTTTATCTACCGTGTAAGCAGAAGTTTGGCCCAGTGACCCCCTTTGCCCTATTTGTTTTTATATGGTAACACTTAAACAGTGCTTACTTTGTGCAGACAATATTCTAAATCTTTTTACTAATATTAAATTATTTATTCCCATATCTTATTTTGGGTCCTCCAAGAAGCAGGCACCATAGTAGGATGAGATGTGAAGGCCATTTATTAGCAGAAACACCTAAGTAGGATAAAGGTGAGGAGTAGAAAAGAAAAAGCTTCAGACTCCAAAGCAGGCAAGGCGTCTGTGGAAAGGAGAGGGAGAAGGAAGGATGATCAGAGGAAGAGTCTCGGACTACAGCACCGTTCCTAGAAAGATTCTGCCTAGTCAATGGAAGTCTCTGAACCAAAGCAGCCAGTGAGTGAAGCCCGGAATCCTACAGAAGTGGGTGGTACCAGGACCCCTGCCATGATCAGTCAGTGACTGGGAGCATCCTGTGAGAAAGCTGGCTTCAGTGCAAATGCTAGCATGGATGCACAAGGTGGCATCCTGGGACAATGGTCAACTTTGCATTTCCTTGCAGCTGGTTTTAATGAAGGATAGCTGAGCACTGCAACTCCATGCCTCTCGCTCCTCACAACCCTCTAAGTTATGTTTCACTCCATTTTAATTATGAGAAAACAGAGAAATAGCTCTTAATTCAAGTACCTAAGGTCACATCTCAATGTCCAAACAAGCTACACAAATTTCCTCATTTGTTGTGATTATTTCATACATTCTCTGACAAAATTCCATATGCTACATATATCTTGTGTTAATTAAATAATTTATGATAAATTCAGAAGATAATTCTACACGGTAGGTGCTAATATTTAGAATATTAACAGAACATTCAATTTCCATGTGATCTGCTTTTAAACTCCTCAGTAGAAATTATACTAAGCAATAAGGGATTGAGAAGGTTAAAAAATGGTTAGAAATATTAGAAGCTGCTTGCAATAGTAAATTAAAATTCTAGAGGGGGAAAAAAAACTCAGAGAGGTTAAAATTCACTTTTTCATTGATTTTCATGCCCTCTTACATCAAAGCAATATGGACACATTGAGTAAAGGAAGAATCAGATACAGTGAGGCCTTCTTTTCTCTGATTCTCATGGTTGCTAAAGTAAACAAATTGGGTCATCTTTTCAGGCCAATGTCCTGTGATCTAAAAGTTAATTTTTATTTTTTCAAATTATAGCTGCTCAAAATCTGTGAATACTCTCTGCAATAGGAACACATGACCAAGATACTACACTTGGCAACACCCTATCAAACAAGGCTCTAGTCTCCTGTTGAACATTTGTCTTAACTCTCTAGGTCTCCAGTTTCTCATGTACGCACAAGAGGAATTGGATTCTATCAGAAATGTGAAAAAAGAGAGGGTCATCAGTCACCTGAGAAGTCTTAAAAAAAAATCAGGTTTCCTGGCCCAGATACAGAGAATCAATTTAATTAAATTAGAGTGAGGACAGGGAATTTTCTAAAAGTGCATTAGGATAGATTTGGTTTGGGAATCACTAAACTAGATTAGCTTAGTTATAAAATTCTTAAAAAAAAAAAACCTCTCTATTTACTTAATGCTGACATTTAAAACTCATTTACAAAACTGCTTACATTCAATTAAATTTACTATGATTTCCTTTATCTATGCCGTGTAATCAGGAAGAGTATCAAAATATATTGCAATTGGTTTTTAGCCAAATATCACCTAAACTGTAACATTCTAATGCATAATGTAAATGAGAAACATAATCCATCTGCTTGGTAGGATAATGAAATCTTTTGTATCAAAACTTAAAAATGTACACAAATTATCGACAATGACATGCTAATCAATTATTGGTAGAAATGCTTGCTATTTATTTGAGACAAAATTTCCCGTGAGTGGAGCGCAAAATTCTTTTCAAGTGGGCATTCTTTGTGCATCTGGAAGCCCAGCCTTCCACAGTACAGTCTAAAATTTCAGTTGAATGATGTTTTTAATTTCAGTCTCTCTATTTTCATATATCAGTGGTAGATTACCACTTCATGTTACAATTACTCACAGTGCTTATCTGTAAAGGAAATTCAAAAAAAAGATATGAACATAATGTGCTACCAGCAAAAGCGACACCACTGGTCCTGCTCCTATCATACCTTCTGTCAACATGTTCATTCATAATAATAAAAAAAATACACCTTCAAGGAAATAATTTGATTAAACCTTATCAGAGCAACTAACATTTCCTATTTGTGTGTAACATTCCAAATACTCAAGAATCGAATAACTCATCTGCATAGCAGGGAGGTCCACTTCATGGCAACATTTTTCAACATACAGCAAGGAGACAGGGAGACAGTGAGCTCTGTTCTTGTCTTTGTCTCTGTGACATTGCAGGCGTGCAGCAAAGAAAATCGTGCAGCACCGTCTTGATGTTGTGGTCTTTTTTTTATTTTTTTTTATTTATTCATTTGACAGATAGAGATCACAAGTAGGCAGAGAAGCAGGCAGAGAGAGAGGAAAGGAGGCTCCCTGCTGAGCAGAGAGCCCAATGCGGGGCTCGATCCCACGACCCTGAGATCATGACCTGAGCCGAAGGCAGAGGCTTAACCCACTGAGCCACCCAGGCACCTCTGCTGTGGTCTTGAAACTCACCCAATCGCTGTTTAAAGCCTCCTGAGTAGTTGCATTAGATAGCTTACTTGTATTATGTAACTTAAACTTGCTTCCTGCTGCTTCTACCACCATCTCCCTCCCAAATATAAACTTAGATATTATTTTAATCCAGAGCTTATCACCTCTTATACAAAGACCATTAGAAACATTGTTATGGGGAGCCTGGGTGGCTCAGTCAGTTAAGGGTCTATCTGCCCCCTTAGGTCATTATCCCAGGATCCTGGAATGGAGCCCCACATCTGGCTCCCTGCTGCACGGGGACTCTGCTTCTCCCTCTGTGCCTTCCCCTGCTCGTTTTCTCTCTTTCTCTCTAATAAATAAAGTCTTAAAAAAAAAAGAAAGAAAGAAAGAAAGAAACATTGTTCTCGTGCTAATTAACTATTTCTCAACTCAATTCTGAAATCAGGAAGAACTACGGAGTGAATTGAAAATGAAAGACATGAAGGGACAAGAATTATATCATCCTTTTAAGAATCATAAAGGAAAATATTCTTAAAAACACATTTGAATTTTGAAGTGTGTACTTAAAAGAATGATTCAAGATCTCTGCAATAAATCAAGCAGTACAAACATGCAGAAAGAAAAAAGTATTTTATAGCTTCATCCCATTTTTTTATTATCTTTATCCCATTCCAATTCCATTTCTCTGGAGGAATCAGTATTAAGCATGCGCTCTGCCACACCTTTCCTTACACTGTTTATGTATACATGTAGAGATTTTTGAGCTTTCCATGTTTAAGACAAATTACACAGTCTAGTAACTTGTTTTTTCCCCCACTTGCTTTTTTTCCTCCTCACTTAACTTCTCCCTTCCCTAACCAGCTCACTCCCTCAAGTTCTCTCTTCTCTCTCTCTTCCTAATCTCCTTCCTTCCTTCCATCCTTCCTTCCTTCCCTTTTCTCTTCTTCCTTTAATTATCCTGTGACTATGCATGGGAGGCCCATTAGAGATCCATCAGGAACCTGAAAGTAATCTAGATTTTCCAAGCCTGGAGAAGCTAGGAGAGCAGAGTTCAAAATAGAAACTGCTCTTGGCTTTCAAGAGGTCTGCAGTGCAGGGGTTTGTTGCCTGCAGGATTCAGGAGCAGTTCCCACAGAATCCACTGCAAACCTCATGTTCCCTGTCCTTGGATCTGCCCATCATTCCTTTCCAAAAGTTGTGTAATAGCCTCTCAATGGTAGCATCTAGCCCAGCTTTCTGTGGGCAAGAGAGCCTGGTAGAACAGATTACAATTTCATCACTTGAGAGGCAAAGGAGAGTGTGGAAGTAGAGGAACAACCCAATAAAAGATTTAACATTTTTGAGACTTCATATAACTGTAATTTTTTTTACATCACAAAAGATTTTTAAAAATGGCTAAGGATTGGTTTATGTTGGAAATCTCCCATCCCTTCTCTCTCAATCTTTCAGTCTCTATCTTTTGCTTGCTCTCACTTTCTCTTCCTTATGAATTTTCAATCTCCAGATTTTTTTAAATTTCATAAGTATAAAAGTCCCTGTAGTTATTGGGGGGGTATTTATTTTAATTCCTTGGACTAGGGACTAAGTGGGCCTTGCAATATGCAAACTAGTGCTTTTCAATTTCAATAAATTTCCTCATACATTTTTCTTTGAGAATCTCCCAACAACATTTCTGTGTGACTTTCAGAAGCTTCTACTCATTGGATATATGCTTTATTGAATTGATATCTATTATTTTCTTTCATTTTCCATTTATTTACTTTCTAGTTCTATTTTCTGGAAGATATTTCTCAACTTTTATTTTCTAGCCTTTTTTTGTTTTTTTAATTTATAAAATTTTGTACTTTAAAAAAAAGTTCCTTTTATATTACTTTTTTTCCCCATAGATGGAATATCTTCTATTAGATGTCTTCTTAGGCACTGAAGCTACTTTGCATACATGTCAGCACTAAAGGCAGCAGGAGGTTGGGAAGGACTGGACATCTCTGATAACAGGGCTGACACAGCAGTCCTGCTACCTCTGGACAAGCATATCTTGCTGATGTCACTGCTATTTCTAGTCACCTTTTTCAGTAGTTAGAGAAAGGCAACTTACTATTACTTATTGACTTGTTAGTCAGATGACTATCATGTTCAAATTCTATAGTTTATAAGTGAAGAAAAGTAAAAGGTGATATTCTAGGAGCTTCTACTACCAATTCTTCCTAAGTCTCTGACTAGATCACAGTCACAATGCTGTAATTATTTGCAAAGAGTCTGGGAAAAGTGTGTGTGTGTGTGTGTGTGTGTGTGTGTGTGTGTGTGTGTTTGAGGACACTTCATACCCCAATAATTTAGGTTTCTGTTTCTATGTAAGTAACTTTAATCCTTTTACAGTCCATCCCTTTGGCAAGCTAACTATCAAGTGGTATACTGATTCCCATATATTGAAAGATACAGTCTCTTCACAAGGGACAAACCCCAAATTTCACCCAGTTACCAAACCACCCCAAAGCCCAGGATGTTTGCTTCCTGTGTATGTCTGTATCAAGATGGTAGATTTTACCTCAGAGTCCACTAACTTCAAGTTAGCAGGCACATCCTCTGTCCTCAATAGTAATGAATGTATAATGGTGGGGAAAGAATTATACATCTGTAAAAAAAAAAATCCCATTTAGAAAGCATACGGAGAAATTACTAGTGTATAGTTCGACCAAATACAACTGTGCAAACATAACATAAACTCCTATCCTGAGGCATGCTCTGGCTTGTCTCTCTGGAAGGTATTTCTTTATCAATTTCACTGGTCTAAAACAAAGGTGGACAATGGGAAGGATATCCAAAATTCCTAAGGGATATATAGTTTTAACAGCTGACTCTGATGGTGTATGTTCGGGGGCCTTGAAATTATTTTGAGGTACTTACAGGCACAGGCTACTATAGGTTGAGAATGGAGTTTCCTTCACTAAGGAAATAACAATAATAATAAAATATTAATACTCTCATTCACAAACATAATAGATTTCAAAAATTCCCTTACACAGTAACATCAGTGGTTACAATTTACAGTATATGCCATCCTAGTGAGAGATCTAGTATCTTTGTAGGAGATTTAGGATATTTTGGAACACACCATTTTTTAAGGATACACAATAAAGTACAAAGTAAGATGCCACAAAATCCAATTTATCTCTACATCTATATTTACTAGATATTTGGATTTGAACAAGAAACAGATATTCCTTAACTTAGTTTTGCCTTCCTTAAAATGCTATTAACCTCGATAGGAACAAATGAGATAATATGAAGGAAAGTGTTTTGTGGATTATAAAATAGCCCATTATATTAGGTATTATTGTTATGACAGCAATCACTGAAAAGCACCTACTATAATAGAAAATTTTCTTTATATCAAGTATGTCATAAAAGAAAAAAATTATATAATCTGCTGAGCATGCTATCAAGTATTGTATATTGCTCAAGGGACATTTCTATGAGAACTTGGCATTGCTATTCTCTCAGTGTCAAATGCATCATTGTGGCTGCATTACAGAGCATCATTATTTGGGGCATCTTTCACAAATTTCACATTTAATGAATACATATAATTTTCTTTTTTGAAGCAAAAATAGAGAGTGGGCTCTTATGATTGAAAAAGGATTATAATTTATTGTAAAAATAAATTCTTATCAAGGGCTGTGTGCCCTTGTTTCAACAAGCCTTTATTAAAAGCCCAGTTCAACTATATTTCTTAATGGCTGATGATCTATGCAAAAACATACTGAACACTGGGAAAAATCTGGGGCTAATCATAATGTGCAAATATAGATGTATCAGTCTACACTTCCTATTGTGCAGATGGATTTTTTTTTCCTAGTGCTCCTGGAATGAATCCACATATCTAGGGCTCCAGCCCAGGGCAATCTTTTCATTGTCAAGAACCAGTGTCAAAACACTGGCATCAGATCAGTAAAATGTAGACAACAAAACTACATTTTAACCACCCAGACAAAGAATGCTGGACTGGCTACACAGATGCTACTTTTGTGTACAGAAAATTATTTAAACAGAGTGAATGACTCATTTTCATATAACCCAAGCAAATTTTTAAAATTTAATCTTCAGGAGTTTGTGTCTGTAAACATCACATACATGTGGTGACATGTGCAATTTTTTGTTTGTATTATTATATATATATGAGCACATATGTGCATACATTTGCATATAAACACATACACACTTATATGTGCACATACATGTATACACACATTTGCGCATGTGCAAATATGCAAATTATACATGACATTTATATATGACTATCATATTTTTACAGTGGACAATCTATCTCTGTTCCACCTTCATGTAACCTATACAAACAAAAAATAAGGATTATTACTGTTTTTAGCTTTTATTTTCTTGATATTGACTATACTTATACAAATGACAAAGAATATACGACCTAATACTCTATTCCATAAAAAGTAACATACCATAACACTCTTCTGCACCTTCATTTAAAAGGTGTATGCATACTGTATGCATATTGATACATACATTCTTCATACTTTTATACAGGCACATAAATTCTACTCTATGATGAACCATAATTTAAGTGGTCCCTTCCTGATAGACAGTAGCATATTGACTATCATTTAATGTTAAAAATTACTCCAAAGGGAATCTTCAATATATTATTTCCTAAGAGTGCAAGCAGACATCCTGGTCAACCTAGACAACCAAGAAACCTGGGTTTCTCATAGGCCAACAGAAAAGAAATGGATAAATTCTTAGAAACATGTAACCTAGCAAAACTGAATCAGAAAGAAATAGAACATCTGAATGACAAATGCCAAGTAAAGAGATTGAATTAGTATTCAAAACCTCCAAGGAAAAACATCCAGGACCGAATGACTTCACTAATAAATTTTACTAACATTTGAAGAAGAATTAATGTCAGTCCTTCCCAAATTCTTCCAAAACTTGATGAAGACAAAACACTCTCAAGCTCATTTTATGAGGCAAGAATTACTTTGATATTAAATCCAGATTAAGAACAATGTAAGAAAACAAAACTATAGGTCAATATCCCTGATGGATATAGATACAAAAATTCTCAACAGGATACTAGCAAACCCAATTCAGCAGCACATTAAAATGATTATGTACTATGATCAAGGAGAATTTATCTTTGGAATGCAAAGATGGTTCTACATACCCAAAGCAATAAATGTGATATGTCACATCAATAGAATAAAAGATAAAAGTCACATGATCATCTCAATAAATGAGAAAAAAGTATTTGATAAAATTAAACATCAATTTATGATAGTCTCATCAAATTAGGTACAGAAGGAATGTACCTAAACATAATAAAGGCCATATGTGACAAGTCCATAGCTAACATCACATTCAATCATTACAGGTTTAAACCTTGGAGAGCCTGGGTAGCTCAGTCAATTAAACATCTGCCTCTGGCTCAGGTCATGATCCCAGGGTCCTAGGATCAAGCCCTGCTTTGGGCTCCCTGCTCTGTGAGAAGTCTGCTTTTCCCTCTCCCCCTGCCTGCTGCTCCACCTGCTTGTATTCTATCTCTCTCTTTCTCTCTCTCTCTCTGTCAAATCAATAAATAAAATCTTTTTAAAAAAAAAGGCTTAATCCTTTTCCTCTTAGATAAGAATTCTCATTCATACCACTCTTATTCAACATAGCTTTGGAAAGCCTAGCCAGAGCATCAGGCAAGAAAAACAAAATTTGGAAGGAAAAATTATCTCTGTTGACAACATGAATTTATATATAGAAACTCCTAAAAATGCCATTAAAAATTATTTGATCTAATCAACAGATTTAGTGAAATTTCAGGATAGTGAATCAACATACAAAAAGAAATAAGGTTTCTATACACTAACAATGAATTATCAGAGAAAGGTAAAGAAAATAATCCATTTTATAATGGCATAAAAAGTAATAGATACATAGAAATAAATTTAATCAAGAAGGTGAGAGATCTCTACAGTGAAAACTGCTAAGACACTGATGAAAGATACTGAAGAAGATCAAAATAAATGGAAATATTTCCTGTGTTCATACACTTGAAGAAAGAATTAATATGGTTAAAATCCCACGCTAGACAGAGCCATCTTTAGAGTCAATGCAATCCCTATCAAGATTCCAATGGGATATTTTCCAGGAAAAAAAAAAACAACAACTCTAAAATTTGTATAGAACCACAGAAGATCTCAAGTAGCCAAAGCAAACCTGAAAAAGCAGAATGAAGTTGGAGGCACCACACATCCTGATTTCAAAGTATATTACAAAGTTAGGAGTCAAAATACTATGATGCTGGCATAGAACCAGAACATAGACCGACAGAACAGCTTCAGAGCCAGAAATAAACCCATACATATATGGTCAACTAATATTTAATAAGCAAGACAAGAGTACCCAAAGGAGAAAAGACAGTTTCTTCAATACATAGTGCCGTGGAGACTGGATGTCACATACAAAAGCATGAAATTGGACACCTATCTTGTATTAATTACAAAAATTAATTATTTCAAAATGGATTGAAGACTGAAATGTAGGACTAGAAACAATGAAATTCAAAGAAGAAAACATAGGGGTAAATCTTCCTAATATAGGCCCTGGCAGTTATTTTTTTAAAAATATATAACATCCAAAGCACAAGCAACAAAATAAAAAAAGAAACAAGTGAGACTACATCAAACTAGAAAGCTACTGCATGGGAAAAGAAATGATCAACAAAATGAATGGCAACCTATGAAACAGGAGAAAATATTTGTGAACCACACATGTGAGAAGGGGTTAATATCCAAAATATATGAGGAACTCATACAACTCAATAGAAAATAACAATAATAGTAATAATAATAATCCAAATTAAAAAATGGGGAAAGGACCTGAATGACATTTTTCCAAAGACGTACAGATACCAACTGGTACATGACAAGATACTCAATATCACTCATCATCAGGGAAATGCAAATCAAAACTGTAATGATATATCACCTCACACCTGTCTGAATGGCTATTACCAAAAAGACAAGAGACAACAAATGCTGAAGAGGATGTGGAGAACAGGGAATTTTGTGCACTGTTGCTGAAAATGTAATTGGTGTAGCCACTATGGAAAACAATATGGTTGTCCCTTTAAAAATTAAAAAGAGAAATACCATATAATCCAGCAATCCTAGTTCTTGACATATATTTAAAGGAAACAAAATTGTTATCCCCAAAGCTACTTGCACTCCCATATTCATTGCAGCATTATGTACAATAGCCAAGACATGGAAACAACTTAAATGTCCATCAGTGGATGAATGGATAAAGAAAATACAGTGTTATTCATTCATGAAGAGAAGAAAATCCTTTTAAAAAAAAATGTTGTCTTTTTAATAATGGAAGATCTGTCAAACAAGAGTTTGTTATTTTATTACTTCTTTATAGTTTCAGGTTTAGAATTTAGTGATTCATCACTTATATACAACATTCAGAAGTGCCCTCCTTAACACCCATCACCCATTTAACCCATCTTCCTGCCTACCCCCCCAGCAACCCTTCAGAAGATACTTGCAAGTGACATATATGATAAAGGGTTATTGTCCAATATATATAATTTATCAAAGTCAATACCCCAAAAATAAATAATCCAGTTTTAAAATGGACAGAAGACATGAATAACATTTTCAAAAGACATACAGATGGTTGACTAACAGACACCTGAAAAGATGCTCAACATCATTCATCATCAGGGAAATAGAAATCGAAACTACAGTAAGATATCACCTCACACATGGCAGAATGGCTATCACCTCACACCTGTCAGAATGGCTAAAATTAACAATATCAGAAAGAGAAGGAAATCCTGCCAATTGTAACAACATGGATGGAACGTAAAGGCACTAAGTGAAGTAAGTCAGAGAAAGACAAAATATCTGTATGATATTACCTTTTATGTGGGTTCTAAGAAACAAAAACAAAAACAAAACTCATAAAAACTGAAATTAGATTTTCCAGATTTGTAGAGAGTGGAGGAATGGGAGAAATATGTGAAGATGGTCAAGGGGTACAAACTTCCGGTTAGAAGTCCCGAGGATGTGATGCACAGGTTGATGTATATATGTATATATATATAATTTATATATATAAATTTACATATGTATAAATGCATACTGTATGCATATTGATACATTCTTCATACTTTTATACAGGCACATAAATTCTACTCTATGATGAACCATAATTTAATATATATATACATATATTATACATATATAATACATACATATAATACATATTATATATATGTATATATATATTTATACATATAAATTATATATGTATACTTATGTGACTACTAGTTGACAGTATGGATTCTGTATTTGAAAGTTGCTAGGAGAGTAAATCTTAAAACTTTTCATCACAAGAAAAAAAACTGTAACTACATGAGGTGATGGAATGTTAACTAAACTTTGTGGTCATCATTTAAATATATATACATACTCACATATACACATATATAAAGTCATCATGTTATGCACCTAAAAGTAATACAGTGTTATATGCCAATTATATCTATATAAAACTAAAGAAAAGAAATAAAGTGAAATTAAAATCTAAAAATATACATATCCTCCACTTTGAGATTTTCAAAACACAATGTTATTGTAATTAAAAATAAAGCATTTTTCCAAGTCCCTGTGTAGAGGGATATGTAAAGAAATAACCTCCATGCTGCAACTTCATCTAACATCTTTCATACCACCAGAAAATTCTCAAAAAGACTTCTGAAAATTCATTGCATTTTAAAAATATTTTTAAGTTTTTAATTCCAGTTAGTTAATACACAGTATTATATTAGTTTCAGGTACATGATACAGTAATTAAACAATTCTATATATCAGCTGGTACTCATCATGACAAGTGCACACCTTAATCCCTATCCCCTACTTAATCTACTATCCCTCTCCCCTCCTGTAGTGATGATCAGTTTGTTCTCTATAGTTAAGAGTCTCTTTCTCGTTTTTTTTCTCTTTTTCCCTTTGTTCATTTTTTTTTTTTCTTAAATTCCATGAGTGAAATTATTTGGTATTTGTCTTTTCTCTGACTTATTTTGCTTAGCATTGTACTCTCTAGTTCCATCCATATCATTGCAAATGACAAGATTTAATTCTTTTTATGGTTGAATAATATTCCATTGTATGTGCATGTTTGTGTATATATACATACATATATATCTCTTCTTTTTCTCCCTTCCTCCCCCACTTCTTTCTCTCTCTCTCTCTCTGTGTATATATATGTATACACACACACACACACATAGATGGATATATATTTATATATATTTATATTTGTGTATATATTTATACATATATTTACATATTTATATATGTATGTTTATATATATAAATTATATATGTATACATTATATAAATATGTATACTGATATCTATGTATAAAGAACTTATGTATACATACCCTGTCTTCTTTATCCACTCATCAACTGATGGTTGCTTCTATATCTTGGCTAGTGTACATAATGTTGTTATAAACATAGGGGTGCATCTATCCTTCTGAATTAGTTTTTGCATCCTTTGGGTAAATACCTAGTAGTGCAATTGCTGGATCATAAGGTAGTTCTATTTTTAACTTTTTGAGGGAACTCCATATTGTTTTGCACAGTGGTTGTTCCAGCTTTCATTCCCACCAATAGTGCAAGACAGTTTCCTCTTTTCTGCATCTTTGCCTTACCTCTTCCTTGGCTTGTTGATTTTAGTCATTCAGACAGGTGTGACACAATATCTCATGGTAGTTTTGATTTGCATTTCCCTGATAAATAATGATAAGCATCTTTTGATGTATGTGCCTGTTGGCCATCTGAGTGTATTCTTTGGAGAACTGTCAGTTTATGTTTTTTGCTCATTTTTAAATTACATTGTTTGTTTGTTTTTCTTTCATTTTGAGTCCTATAAGTTCTTTATGTATTTTGTATACTAACCCTTTATTTATTGGGCAAGTCATTTGCAATTATCTTCTGTTATTCCATAGGTTTCCTTTTAGTTCTGTTAGTTGTCTCTTTTTCTGTGGAGTTTTGTAAGTGTGTGGTTTTGTTTTCATTTTTGTTTTTGATGCAGTACCAATGGTTTATTTTTGTTTTTATTCCCCTTGCCTCAAGGGATCTATCTAGAAAAAATCTCCTAGAGCCATTGTCAAAGAAGTTACTGCCCATGTTCTCTTCTGGGTTTTTTATAGTTTCCAATCTCACTTTTAGATTTTTCATCCACTTTGAATTTATTTTTGTGTTTGGTGTAAGAAAGTGGTCCAGGGGCGCCTGGGTGGCTCAGTGGGTTAAAGCCGCTGCCTTCAGCTCGGGTCATGATCCCAGGGTCGTGGGATCGAGCCCCGCATCGGGCTCTCTGCTCTGCAGACAGCCTTCTTCCTCCTCTCTCTTTCTGCTTCTCTGCCTACTTGTGATCTCTGTCTACCAAATAATAAATAAAATCTATAAAAAAAAAGAAAAAAGAAAAAAAAAGAAAGTGGTACAATTTCATTCTTTTGCATGTGTCTGTCCAGTTTTCTCAACACCATTTGTTGAAGACACTGCCTTTTTGGATATTTTTTCCTGCTTTGTGGATGAATTGACCATGTAACTATGGGCTTATTTCTGAGTTTTCTATTCTGTTCCATTGATCTATGTGCCTGTTTTTGTGCCAGTACAATACTGTTTTGATTACTATAGTTTTGTAGTGTAACTTGAAGTCTGGAATTGTGATGCCTACAGCTTTGCTTTTTTTTTTCAAGATTGCTTTGGCTATTCAGGGTCTTTTGTGCTTCCATACAAATTTTAGATGCTATGTGTGTATATATACATATATATATATATATATATATATATATATATATTTATTTATTTGACAGAGAGAGAGAAATCACAAGTAGGTAGAGAGTGAGAGGGGAAGCAGGCTCCCCACTGAACAGAGAGCCTGATGTGGGGCTTGAACCCAGGACCCTGAGATCATGACCTGACCCAAAGGCAGAAGCTTAACCCACTGAGCCATCCAGGTGCCCCTGCTATATATATTTTTTTAATACTGAAAGGAAAGTCCAATTCTAAAATCATTCACCCATAAGTCTATGCATTATTAAAATATCAAGAAATAGATGTATCCTTGTCCTCATCAGCTCAGACGTCTATAATAGAATACCATAAACTGGATGGTTTATACACAACAAAAATTTAATTCTCACAGTTCTAGGGACTGAAAATCCATGATCAGGGCGCTGGCATGGTCAGGTTCTGGTAAGAGCCCTCTTCTAGGCTGTATACTGCCATTGCAAAGAGCAGAGAGTTTTCTGGTTTCTCTTTTATAAAAGCACTAATCCCATTCATGAGGGCTCCGCCCATATGACCTAATCACCTCCCAAAAGCTTTACCTCTGAATACTATCACATTGGGTATTTTGTTTCAGCATATGAATTTTAGAGGAACACAATCATTTTATAGCAAACCCACAATTAAAATACCACTAATTTTGTTGTTTTCAATACTTGAAATACACGTTTAAAAATTTTTTTATCAATTAAAAATTGTTGATAAGTCATAGAAATAGATTCACACTTACTTAGGCATCAATACAGAAGTAGAAAAAATAGAGATATTCAAAAAATCACATTCAATGTCACTGTATAGCTCACAGAATCATAAGGAAATTTAATACAATCAGCTCTCCAAAAGTACACAATTTTGAGTTTTCTAAACAGAAGTACTCATTTTCAGGTTCTTTAAATTGAGATTCTTATTCTAAACAGAGAAAATCAGACTGGTTCAGATTTTATTTTACTTAATAACATGTCAGTTCTCCCCCTTATGTGCCCAGTGCTATCAAAACTTAAAGAACTAGGAAAGAACATAACCAAAAGAAAAGCCAGAGTTGCTGATGATAACATGTTTTCAGAAAACTTTTTTTTAAAGATTTTATTTATTTATATGACAGACCGAGATCACAAGTAGACAGAGGCAGGCAGAGGGAGAGGAGGAAGCAGGCTCCCCATTGAGCAGAGAGCCCGATGCGGGGCTTGATCTCAGGACGCTGAGATCATGACCTGGGCCAAAGGCAGAGGCTTAACCCACTGAGCCACCCAGGCGCCCCCAGAAAACCTTTTAAAATAGTAATCTTTGATTAATAATTTTATTTATATATACATATATTCACATTTAGAAACATACTTCAGACATCTATGATCATCATTTTGGTTCATTTCTCAAAATGATGCACAATAACTTTACCAAAAGTAAGGAATAATAAAAATACATCTCAACTTTTGCTATTAGGACATAAATTCTTCCACATTTTTCAGGCAAATGAAAGACAACCACATGATTAATTTCCCTACCTTTTCTTGGCAAGCAGGAAAATCTTTGTGCTATCTCTTTAAATTTTTCATGACATACTTTTTTTCATCTTAATCTCTTCTCAAATCCATTTATCAGAGGCAATATAATTTAATATTCACTATGAAGTAACCCATGGCTGTTAACATATCTTGGCAATATTATTATGAAACAAATGTTTCCCTGTTATAGGATTAGCTGATTCATAAGGACTGTTACGCTATTGACTACAACGTCAAATGGTGATGTCCAAATAGCAAGCTACAGAATTAATCACTATCAAAACACATATTCTTGGTATCACAATGAGACAGTGGAACTACAGAGACACTCTCTATAACTTCTATACTGTTAAGGAAGAAAGAATTGCTATCATTACTGCTTTTTCTAGAAGTCCTGGTTATCATGGAGAAACCTCTCCAAGATTATATTTTTTAATTTTTTTATTTAAATGCAATTTAGCTAATATTTGTTGATTGCTAATATTTGTTGTATTATTAGTTTCAGTGATAAAATTTAGCAATTCATCAGTTGCATATAACACCCAGTGCTCATTACCTCAAGGGTCCTCCTTAACGTCCATCACCCAATTACTCTTTCCCCAACCACCTCCCCTCCAGCAACACTGTTTGTTTTGTAGATTTCAGTGTCTCTTATGGTTTGCCTCCCTCTGTTTTTATCTTCTTTTATTTTTCCTTCCCTTCCTGTATATTCATCTGTTTCTTATATTCTAAATATGAGTGAAATATCTCTTTTATTAAAACTTGAAAGATAATGTCTATATTTCATAATATAATATCCACTTAAAACTCACTTTTACTATGTATATAAAACATCAACAGCCAAACTGATACAATGACATTTGTTTTTAGAAAACAGATGGTAAGAAAGTATAAATATATTGGCATAATATGTGTATCTCATATGTGACTCTAGAAATATACTGAAGAGTGATGGTTATAAGATTATTGAATAAAACCCATCAGAGTGCCTTCTTATCAATTAATTGACTACTCTGATACATGGCTCTGTTTAGAAACCATTACTAAAAGGTTAATGGTTATAAGCACAGTGCAAACTATTTTATCATCATTTAATTGACCATTCTGAATACGGTATAAGATACTGAGAGTAAAATGGAGTAGAGACTATATTAAAAGCTTAAATTCTTAATAAGCTTTATATAAAATAACTAATTAAATACATTAACTGCAAGGTTAATGTTGAGGCCCCAGTGTAAAACGTTGGAAATATAGCTTTAAATGTTCTAATTAAAAACCATTTCAATTGAAGTTATTTCTTTAATAGGAAGTTTAATTTTATAGAGTAGTACAGGGAACTAAAATTAGAATTCTGATTTCATACACATACACTCACAGTCATATACACCTTATTAGTAACTCAGGCTTCTCATAACTCTATGCCATTTATACTAAGGCAAAAATTTTATCTTGTTGAGGTGTCTCAATGCTTCATTTGGTTAAGCCTCTTACTCTTGGGTTTGGCTCAGGTCATGATCTGAGGGTCACAGGATCCAGCCGTGTATCACACAGCGGAGTGTGCTTGAGATTCTCTCCCTCTCCCTCTGCCCCTCCCCTACTCATGTGTGCTCTCCTCTCTCTAAAATAAATAAGTAATTTTAAAAAATTAAAATTTGATCTTGCTGTAGTTGACTTCTTATTGCAATGTCTGGATCTTAACTATGGATTCTGGTATGCACAGTACAACCTGTCAGTTCTCAGCTTTGTGTACTTAATAACCCTAACTTCATTTATCTTTATCACATTCACTAATAATAAATATTTAAAAGTGTGGAACCAAGGCAGACTCTCATCTTCTCAATTTAGAACTTTATCAAGCTAGACATCAATCAATTCACGTTGGAAAAGTATATTTAATAATCTAAAAGGCCACCTATTTCCTTTATATTCTAGCCCAAAGTTTTTCATCTTGTCCAAAACTTGTAATAATAGACTTTATCCGGGCTTTTCTGCACCCAAGATTCATAAGAAAACTAATGTAACATCAGAAAACCATGTCAATATAGGCAATCCCTTAGCATCTCAGGAATTCAGTCTTTTTTTTTTTAAGTAAATTAGAGATTTTATTTGGATTTCATCAGTTGTTTTTTTTTTGTTGTTGTTGTTCTATACATTCTTTTTTTAAAATTTTTTAATTTTTTTATAAACATATAATGTATTATTAGCCCCAGAGGTACAGGTCTGTGAATCGCCAGGTTTACACACTTCACAACACTTACCATAGCACATGCCCTCCCCAATGTCCATAACTCCACTATCCTCTCCCTACACCCTTCCACCAGCCCCCTTCAGATTGTTTTGTGACATTAAGAGTCTCTTTTGGTTTGTCTCCCTCCTGATCGCATCTTGTTTCATTTATTCTTTTCCTACCCCTCCAACCTCCCCCCTTGCATCTCTACTTCCTCATATCAGGGAGATCATATGATAGTTGTCTTTCTCCGATTGACTTATTTCACTAAGCATAATACCCTCTATTTCCATCCATGTCATCACAAAAGGCAAGATTTCATTTCTTTTGATGGCTGCATAGTATTCCATTGTATATATATACCACCTCTTCTTTAGCCATTCATCTGTTGATGGACATCTAGGTTCTTTTCATAATTTGGCTATTGTGGACATTGCTGCTATAAACATTCGGGTGCACGTGCCCCTTCCGATCACTTCGTTTGTATCTTTAGGGTAAATACGCAGTAGTGCAATTGCTGGGTCGTTAACTATTTTCAACTTTTTGAGGAACCTCCATGCTGTTTTCCAGAGTGGTTGCACCAGCTTGCATTCCCACCAACAGTGTAGGAGGGTTCCCCTTTCTCCACATCCTTGCCAGCATCTGTCATTTCCTGACTTGTTCATTTTAGCCATTCTGACTGGTGTGAGGTGATATCTCATTGTGGTTTTGATTTGTATTTCCCTGATGTGATGTGGAGTACTTTTTCATGTGTCTGTTGGCCATCTGGATGTCTTCTTTGCAGAAATGTCTGTTCATGTCCTCTGCCCATTTCTTGATTGGATTATTTGTTCTTTAGGTATTGAGTTTGCTAAGCTCTTTATAGATTTTGGATACTAGCCCTTTATCTGATATGTCTTTTGCAAATGTCTTCTCCCATTCTGTCAGTTGTCTTTTGGTTTTGTTGACTGTTTCCTTTGCTGTGCAAAAGCTTTTGATCTTGATGAAGTCCCAATAGTTCATTTTTTCCCTTGCTTCCCTTGCCTTTGGCGTTGATCCTAGGAAGAAGTTGCTGCCGCTGAGGTTGAAGAGGTTGCTGCCTGTGTTCTCCTCAAAGATTTTGGATTCCTTTCTCACATTGAGGTCCTTCATCCATTTTGAGTCTATTTTCATGTGTGGTGTAAGGAAATGGTCCAATTTCATTTTTCTGCATGTAGCTGTTCAATTTTCCCAACACCATTTGTTGAAGAGGCTGTCTTTTTTCCATTGGATATTCTTTCCTGCTTTGTCGAAGATTAGTTGACCATAGAGTTGAGGGTCTATTTCTGGGCTCTCTATTCTGTTCCATTGATCTATGTGTCTGTTTTTGTGCCAGTACCATACTGTCTTGATGATGACAGCTTTGTAATAGAGCTTGAAGTCTGGAATTGTGATGCCACCAACTTTGGCTTTCTTTTTCAATATTCCTTTGGTTATTCGAGGTCTTTTCTGGTTCCATATAAATTTTAGTATTATTTGTTCCATTTCTTTGAAAAAATTGGATGGGATTTTGATAGGCATTGCAATAAATGTGTAGATAGCTTTAGGTAGCATAGACACTTTCACAATATTTATTCTTCCAATCCATGAGCATGGAACATTTTTCCATTTCTTTGTGTCTTCCTCAATTTCCTTCATGAGTACTTTATAGTTTTCTGAGTATAGATTCTTTGCCTCTTTGGTTAGGTTTATTCCTAGGTATCTTATGGTTTTGGGTGCAATTGTAAATGGGATTGACTCCTTAATTTCTCTTTCTTCTCTCTTGTTGGTGTAAAGAAATGCAACTGACTTCTGTGCATTGATTTTATATCCTGACACTTTCCTGAATTCCTGTACAAGTTCTAGCAGATTTGGAGTGGAGTCTTTTGGGTTTTCCACATATAGTATCATATCATCATGGATGCCTTTGATTTCTTTTTTTGTGTGTGATTGCTGAGGCTAGGACTTCTAGTACTATGTTAAATAGCAGTGGTGATAATGGACATCCCTGCTGTGTTCCTGACCTTAGCAGAAAAGCTCAGTTTTTCTCTATTGAGAATATTTGGGGTGGGATTTTCATAGATGGCTTTGATAATATTGACGTATGTGCCTTCTATCCCTACACTTTGAAGAGTTTTGACCAGGAAGGGATGCTGTACTTTGTCATATGCTTTTTCAGCATCTATTGAGAATATCATTTGGTTCTTGTTCTTTATTTTATTAATGTATTGTATCACATTGATTGAATTGCAGATGTTGAACCAAACTTGCAGCCCTGGAATAAATCCCGCTTGGTCGTGGTGAAAAATCCTTTTAATATACCATTGGATGGGGGAGGAGTCAAGATGGAGGAGAAGTAGGAGGCTGAGACGACATCAGCCAGCAGGAGATCAGCTAGATAGCCTATCAAACCATTCCAAACACCTACAAGTCCAACAGGAGATCGAAGAGAAGAAAAACAACAATTCTAGAAACAGAAAATCGACCACTTTCCGAAAGGTAGGACCAGCGGAGAAGTGAATCCAAAGAGACAGGAAGAGAGACCCCAGGGGGAAAGGCCGGCTCCCGGCAAGCGGCGGAGCACAAAAACAGAACTTTTAAAAGTCGGCTCCACGGAGGGACATCGCTCCAGAGGCTAAACTGCGATGAAGACCTCACGGGGACAGCGTGGACTCAGGTCCCACGGGGTCACAGAAGGATCGGGGGTGTCTGAGTGTCGCAGAGCTCACAGGTATTAGAGCGGGGAAGCTGGCTGCGGAGACAGAGCCAAGGTTTCCTAGAGCCGTGGTCTGTGACACGGACCGGTGCTCTGTGGCACTGGCCGGTGCTCTGTGCGAGGGTCCCCACAAGACCCGGGGAGACTCCGACCCGTGAGAGCTCAGGGATCTACGGGGTTCGAAGACTCCAGGTGGGACTCTGCCAGAGACAGAGACGCTTGGTCACAGGCTGGGTGAGCTCGGAGCACTCCCAGAAGCCAGTGAGACGGGACTGCTTACGCACGATTTTCTCTGAGCACGGTCTGCGGGCGCGTGCGGTCTGTGGGCGGGCGCACGCAGTCTCCGGGCGCAAACGTGGGCTAGGGAGACCGGAGGGATTAAACGCTTTTCTCTGAAGGCACACTGAAGACTGGGGCCCTTAGCTCTCGGCTTCTCTGAACCGGAGATTGGGAGGCCACCATTGTCATTCCCGTCCTCCGGAAATCTACGGAAAGCATTCAGGGAACAAAAGCTCCTGAAATCAATCCTGAGAGGATTACTTAGCCCGGCCCCTGGTAAGGGCGGTGCAACTCCGCCTGGGGCAAAGACACCTGAGAATCACTACAACAGGCCCCTCCCCCAGAAGATCAAAGAAATACAGCCAAGACCAAGTTCACTTAACAAGGAGAACAGCGGGTTCTTATCTGGACAAAATGACAAGGCAGAAAAACTCACCACAAAAAAAAGAGCAGGAGATAGGACCGAAGGCTAGGGACCTAATCAATACAGACATTGGTAATATGTCAGATCTGGAATTCAGGATGACGATTCTCAAGGTTCTAGCCGGGCTCGAAAAAGGCATGGAAGATATTAGAGAAACCCTGTCAGGAGAAATAAAAACCCTTTCTGGAGAAATAAAAGAACAAAAATCTATTCAAGTTGAAATAAAAAAAGCTATTAATGAGGTGCAATCAAAACTGGAGGTTCTTACTGCTAGGATAAATGAGGCAGAAGACAGAATTAGTGATATAGAAGACCAAATGACAGAGAATAAAGAAGCTGACCAAAAGAGAGACAAACAACTACTGGACCACGAGGGGAGAATTCGAGAGATAAGTGATGCCATAAGATGAAACAACATTAGAATAATTGGGATTCCAGAAGAAGAAGAAAGAGAAATAGGAGCAGAAGGTACACTGGAGAGGATTATCGTAGAGAATTTCCCTAATATAGCAAGGGGAACAAGCATCAAAATCCAGGAGGCGCAGAGAACACCTCTCAAAATCAGTAGGAACCGACCCACACCCCGCCATCTAATAGTAAAATTTACAAGTCTTAGCGACAAAGAGAAAAATCTGAAAGCAGCACGGGACAAGAAGTCTGTAACGTACAATGGTAAAAATATTAGATTGGCAGGAGACTTATCCACAGAGA
>RCUC01136337.1:0-49743 GCA_003697995.1 Taxidea taxus jeffersonii
ACACACACACACACACACACACACACAGAGGAATATTACTCAGCCATAAAAAAAAACCAATGAAATCTTGCCATTTGCAATGACATGGATGGAACTACAGAGTATTATGCTAAGTGAAATAAGTCAGTCAGAGAAAGATGAATACCATATGATTTACCTGTGTGTGGAATTTAAGAAACAAAACAAGGGGGAAAAAATGAGAGAGACAAACCAAGAAACAGACTCTTAATTATAGAAAAATGATAGTTACCAGAGAACAGGCAAGGAGTGGAGGGGATGGACTAAGCAGGTTTTGGGGATTAAGGAGTGCACTTGTAGTGACGAGTGCAGGGTTATATATGGAAGTTCTGAATAGTGTATTGCACACCTGAAACTAATACTAGGTTAACTAACTAGAATTAAAATAAAAATTTAGAATTAAAAAAAAGAACATTAGAAATGTATTTTATTTAATCATCTCTTCCGCTAAGAAGAGGGAGGAATGAAAGGTTTCACCAAAATGTTTCTAGTGGAATAGAAGAAAAAATTCGATTTTATGGAAGTCATACTGTCATAATGTTATCATCTCAAAATATGAGCATGCTATACTACAGAAGTTTAATATAAGAAAAGTCTGACTTGGGGAGAAAGGGAACAAAAAATAGGAGACACTCTCTCACATGCACTTATGACAATTCTAACATAGTAAGTTGCACCACAAATTATAAGTTCCTACAGAAAACTCAACTTTATGGCCAAAGCTACTAAAGAAATGGTTAATGTCCAGCCTTCGAGCTATATCACATGTATCTGGTGGGGCTCTGGTAGATTATTATTATTTCTGAGTGTAGTTTAACAATTAATTACCACACCATATACTAGGTATTCATTAGTTCCTGACACTGCTTTAAGCATTCTATATATTCTATAGAAATATATTCTATATTTCTTTGAACAATGCTATGAATTAAGTATTATCTTTAAAATTAAGGAAACTGAAGCACAGAGATGATGATACATATAGATATCTGTAAGATAATAAGTGGCAGACCCATGACAGTCTGGCTCCTAATAAGTGTAAAACAATGTATACTATGCACCAGAAGAAAACACTAAGGAAACAACTCAATCGGGCTATAACATACACATCCTTTATTTCAAGGATTACCTATTTGGAAATAAATGTCATTATGAATTTCAATAACTCATAAACCTATAGATTAAAAAGTAGCTCTTATATCAAAGTAAACTAGCATAAAACATCCAACATGTAAACCATGTAAAACTACATCAAATTTAAGGATTACTGTTACTACACTGTCAAGTTCTTTATGTCAAAGTAATCTACACGAGAAATAGTGAAATGAAGAAAATATAAAATATACATTATCTGTCCCAGCATACAGATCACTGATAAGCAAGTAACTTGAGACTGATATGGTCTACTAAACAAAACTGCTAAATAATGCAACTTATTCCCACTAATAATTCCTAATTATGCAATCCTTTATTAATCAGCACTCCAAAGTTGGTAAAATTATGATAAAGTTGGTGTACTCAGATTCTCCTGACAGTGTAGACTTGCTCTATCAACTCTTTGGAGAGGCAAAAATCTGGCAATATAGAAACATTTATATCCTTTAGCCTGGGGCACCTGAGCGGCTCAAAGTCATTATCCTGGAGTCCTGGGATCAAGCCCCTCATTGGGCTCCCTCCTCCGCTGAGAGCCTGCTTCTTCTGCCTGCTGCTCCCCGCTGCCTGTACTCTCTCACTCTCATTCTATCTCAAATAAATAAATAAAACCTTTAAAAAATATTTAAAAATATATATCCTTTGACCTAGTAATTTCACTTGAGATTAGTATCCTATAGAAACAATTCAAAATAAGTAAAAAGACGCATAGGGTTGCTCAATTCAATGCTAAAAGAGAAACTGAAATCAATCATTTTTCTGTTGGGCATTTACAATAGAGGAAATTTTAATGGTCAACTGGTAAACTATCACGTAACCATTATATATGACGAAGGTTAGGTAATATGAGGAAATACTCAAGCTCTAAAAATAAAACATAACTCTAATGATAAAATTCTGTCAAAGCTATAATATATATACAGAAATTAGAAGGCAACAAAAATAACGAAAAGTTATTTATCAGCAGGGCAAGCTTGTGGCTGATTTCTAGTAACACTATTTTAGGTATTCAAATAAATAGAAACACCCTAGCCCCCACACAAGAATTAGAAAAAACAAAGCTATAAAATTGGAAGAACGATGAAGTTGGAATGACTAAAGTTTAGGTTCAGGTAAGCAAACTAAAGAACATCTAGGGAATTTGTAAATTAAGGCAGTAATATAGATAAAGATATACACTACTAGCCAAAGAACCAAAATACACTTGGTATTTTGCCAACTGGCTTTTTACCAACTGTAATCATTCCCACCCTGTTTTCCCTACTTATCTTGTTAAGAATCTCTGCGGTAATAAGCTACTACTACTGTTGGGGGTGTTTCTATTCCTTGGGTATTAAGACAGAAAAAAAATGAGAATCACTATCTTTGTTAAGATAGACAATGCAGACATGGGTGAATAGCCTTGCCCCAAAAAGCACTCTATTTACATCCCTTCTTACAAAAAAAGTTTGTAACACTCTACTACCACTGCCAAAATGCCAAGAAGGGAAAAAAATAAAAGCATCACTTAAACATCCTTAAAAATGTAAATGAACATACGTTTCAAGATTGTTAAAATGAAAATAGTATATATAATATACGAGTATCTATAATTATATGAGACGTTTATAGTAATATACATAAAATAATTCCAATTATTTGGGCCAGAGAGTTCCACAAACTTCCTTAAATTTTTATGAAATTATATTTTACTCTAACTTTTTAATCTTGAGCTCAAGAAACAGAGGAAAAACATAAAATGTTTTATGGGTTTTTCCCCGGACATAAATAGTGAATACTAACATTAATATCTCTTCATTAAGAATTTCTTAAGAGGGCGCCTGGGTGGCTCAGTTGGTTAAGCGACTGCCTTCAGCTCAGGTCATGATCCCAGAGTCCGGGGATCGAGTCCCACATCGGGCTCCCATCTCCATGGGGAGTCTGCTTCTCCCTCTGACCTTCTCCCCTCTCATGCTCTCTCTCTCAAATAAATAAATAAAATATTTAAAAAAAAAAGAATTTCTTAAGAAAACATGCAGTATTTTAGGTAAGTCCCTTAGTCTCAAGGAACAGATGGAAGTTAAAGGATACACACAGAAATACTAAGTTAAATTACTGACTATAACAATGCAGATTATTTTCCTATAGTACTTTAATTATTGTGAGTAGTATAACAAGTACTAATGTATTGATTTTTTGTAAGGCTCAGTTTACTATCCAATTCTTGTTATTCAATGGGTTTTTTTTTTTAAAGATTTTATTTATTTATTTGACAGAGATTACAAGTAGGCAGAGAGGCAGGCAGAGAGAGAGGAGGAAGCAGGCTCCCTGCTGAGCAGAAAGCCCGATGTGGGGCTTTATCTTAGGGCCCTGGGATCATGACCTAAGTTGAAGGCAGAGGCTTTAACCCACTGAGCCACCCAGGCACCCCTATTCAATGGGTTTTTGAAAAGAGATTGTATTATGTGCTCAAGATGACACAGATACGATCTACACATTTGATCTAACATGATCTAAAAATTTGCCAGCAGAAAACACCTAAATCACTAAAACTCAACTTTTTCAAAACACAGATATTAGGTAGGAAAAATGTAGATTATTTCTTGAGACTTAATGCTAGTTATTGTAGACATCTGATGTATAGCATAACATCTTTAAAAATGATATTGAAAGCTTTCAAATCCTGAATACCAAGAAAAAGCATTCCTCCAAATTATGTTACAGAGCCAACATAGTAACCTTAATATGTACGGTTAATTTAGCTTAAATATATGAAACAAATACTCCAAGTAAAGTGAATACAGGAATTTCTGGATTACATGTTTAACACATTATGGTAAAGTACCCAAAGATGAAATAACATCCTAATAAGGTTATTGTAAAAAAATTTCCAGGAAATGCAATCAGATCTACAGAAGGCATGTGAACCTTAAACACAGAGTTCCTGAAAGCTTATTCCCGACAAATACAAACACCTATATTCTAAATTGCCATATATTTCAAATAATTAAAAACCGAACAGCAGTAATCCTCTCAAAACAAGATAAAACAGGTTTTAGGAAAGCAGCATATGAACCACCATAAATTTGTACGATTCTTATAAATTACAAAGACTAGGATTTTTGTTATTCAATTATTGATGACCAAAGATTCAAGAACATCCTTAACCTTCTTTATCTGCAGAAGGCCATCTGTTTTTTAAAACACACTTTATAAAGATGTTCCTGCAGTTCTAAAAAGTGAAAACAGTGGATTCCTCAAGTCAGTGTAACAAATTTAATTACAAGATGTAATTGCTACTGTATTTGTCTTTCAAGTCACTTAACTCTGCAGAGCTGACTTTTAAGCAAGCTTATCACCTTTATAGTTTTGGTATAATAGACCAAGGTTACATGGCTATTTAAAAATTACACATAGTAAAGCAGTGGTTTCTTCACAAAGGACCAAAAGTGCACTCAGAGGAACAGTTTTTGTTTTGATTTCCAAGTATGCACATTATTGTTAGTCTCCATAATTTAAAATTCCTAAGAAATTATAACTTTCACATTTCACATAGGTATTAGCCAATAAGGTGAGGTGTAATCCTTTTTATTCCATTATATTCACAGGAGTTTTGCTCTTCGCTTCAACCAGTTTTAAACTCCCCATTAAGCAAAGGCAATTTTACACTACCTAAGGACACAAAAATAGTCCCCAGCTCCTCCGCCTTCTCCCTCTTCTAGCGAGCTAACACAGAAAATACACACACATACACACAATCTCTCGGCCCTGGTCCGTAGGGCAACAATAAAAAGCATAGGTTATTTCCCTACAGACGCTCTGCAGTCCATTCAGGGAGGTAAAAAATGGGGGAAAATACCAGAATCAATCTGCACCCACACCTCAGCCCCGCCCCACCGGGAAAGAAGTGGGGGGTGGCGGGAGTGTGAGGGGGCAGAAAGGACAGAAAAGGCCAAGACTTTCAGCTCACAGGTTCTCCACACCATTTGTTCCATCATGTTCCATCACAGGCAGAGACCCTGACTCTATTTTCTGCTGCTCCTCCCGATCCTCCTCCCGTCCACCATCACCTATACACAGTCCCCATCCACTGAGTCTTGGGTGGGGAGACCAGAGCCGGCCCTCCTCCTGCTAATCCAAGGACTGAAGGGTGTCTCTCAGCGCCCTCCGCGGATCCGAGGTGGAGCCCAGAGACCCCTGAACTAACCAGAGAAGGGGAAGATAAATCGGGGGGAGGGGTTTAAGAGGAGCCGTTATTCCTTTTTCCTCTTCGTTAGGAAAGCGCGCGAGCGGGGAGGGGCCGGAACAACGAATGCCAGTTACCTAACGGTCCCGCCCGGCCCGTCGGGCTCCTGAACCCCACGCCGCGCAAGCCGCTGAGGTGGCAGTACGGCTTCACTCGCCCCGAGGGTTAGGCACTGAAGCAGGAGCGCCCGAGGTGATGGGAAGCTGGGGGTGGGGACTACGGTGAGCGACGTCGCCATGTTAGTGCCTTCTTTCTCCATATCCCTACAGTCTCCAGTCCTACGACTTCCTCCCCAACACTACTCACCTTTCCAGGACACTAGTTCACGCTTCTCTCGGTCGCCAAGGAAGCCCGAGCTCAGCCGTGTTTACAAACTACCCCAGGAGGAAAGGGCTGAACCGCACTTTAAAGGCCACGGGCTCCCACAGGCTTCCGTCCTCTCTCGCGAGATCGGACTGACAACCACCCCCCCACCTTCTTCCCGCCCCACTCCCGGCATCCCCCCTTTCTTCTCGCGCCCCTCCCCTCCACACACACGCCCCTTCTTGCCTTCTTTCTGACGGAGCGCCTCGGGGTCAGGTGATTCCGTCAGCCTTAAGGGGAGGGGGCGGTACCTCGGAAGGGCGGGGAAGGAGGGGGCGGGAACCAAAGAACACTCAGTGGCTGACGATTGGACAAAGGGCCCGGAGGGCGGGAAACGGTTCTGGAAGGGGCGGGACCGCAGGGCCGGGAGAGAGGCGTCGCGGTAACCCCTGCCGAAGCCTGTGATTGGCAGGGCCTGGAGACCGGCGTGGGTGTGGGACGCTGTAACAGGTGGATGTTGGGGTTGCGGGAAGGGTTTGACGGGGTGTGAAGTGAAGTGAACTCTGGAAAAGCCTGCGAGTGGCGGGAGGGGGAGCGCAATGAGTCTTCCGAACTTGTTGCTGTCACTTCCTGGACCAGGGTAGGAAGGAGGGCAAAACGTTAGACAGGCGCGCGCCTAAACTCACTTTACTGGTACTCTGAACCCTTTTCAGTTTTCGTTAAGCTGAGTTTTGGAAGAGGTGGAGTTTGCATCAGAGTACCCTCAGGGCTTCTACGCGCTTAAAGCGGGAAAGCAAGTTAGTCAGTTTTGAAAGGAAAAGGAAAAGCCTTTACTTTGGATGGCATTTGTTCGAATTTAAGGTATACCTGAAACTGATTCTTTCGTCTCCTGAACGCCTGGTACAGTGTAGGATATTAGCATATGATTATGTTCTAAGTAACTTACCAAAAGAAATACAATGCCCTCCACTATATAACCCTAAGTTGAAACAGTGTGAGGAGTTGTTTATAAGAGAAAATCTTCCATAATAAGGTGTTGTCCATTTTATCAATTTTCTTTTACTTAGTAGTTACAGATTTTAAATATATTAACTTTAATAGAGACAATTTCAAACTTTTAAAGTATCAGCAACTTTTTATTAACATTTACAAAGGACACCAAATTAGAATATGGAATAGAGATGGCTCTCTTCCCATACTACTACTCTACTGCTCACTAGATTGCTACAATGACAAATGTCTGTCAAGCTTTGAAAGTAGCTGTTTAAAAAAGGATGGTGAGGGATGCCTGGGTGGCTCAGTTGGTTAAGCGGCTGCCTTTGGCTCAGGTCATGATCCCAGCGTCCTGGGATCGAGTCCCACGAGCCCGCTTCTCCCTCTGCCTCTCCCTGCCACTCTGTCTGCCTGTGCTCGCTCGCTCTCTGACAAATAAATTTAAAGATAAATAAATAAATAAAATAAAAAAGGATGGTGAAGGAGGACCATTTGATTAATTTAACACGAGGGACAAGAGAGACCATATATACTCTTCTGCAATAGACACAGATATACTCCTGAAAACACAGAATAGTGCTGAAAATATTTTTTATTTTTTTATTTATTTGACAGAGAGAGATCACAAGTAGGCAGAAAAGCAGGCAGAGAGAGAGAGAGAAAGAGCAGAAAGCCTGATGTGGGACTCCATCCCAGGACCCCGAGATCATGACCTGAGCTGAAGGCAGAGGCTTAACCCACTGAGCCACCCAGGTGCCCTGAAAAATATTTCTTTTTGATGTTGCTCTATGATTCTCTGTATAACTTCAATATTTCAGTGTTAAGTGTGGGGGATATTGTTCAATAAATATGCACAACGAAAAGCATGATCAGGGGCTCCTGCAAAAATTTGTTTTAACTATTTTTTAAAAAGCCAGTTGTCTACATGCATTGTTTTTTCACCTGTTATGTAACTATAAATTATGAATAAAGTTTGTGTATTATTATAAAATGCACTCTCAAACATCCAAATCAAAGTGAAACTGAAATTATTGGAAGATTGCGGGGTGTTGTATTTGAAAATTAATAAGTGTGCAGTTCAATAATGGTATCTGGCATAAAAGTGAAATTCTGATGGCACTGAACCTTTTAGCCCATTTATAGCCTGTGTACATATATGTGAGCCAACTCATGCTTTTAAAACTAATTTCATTATTCAAGAGACCAGAAAGAAGCCAGAATATTAACATTGTTTACTTCTCAAGTTAAAATGAAAGTACTATCCCTATCTATTATCAGTGACACTGTAGCAGTGTTTGTGTCATGTAGCACTAATTATCAGTTAAACCTCAGCAGCTTGGATTATTGATACTGAATATGATGATGGACAAAATGTGCAACTGACAATCACAAATTGTTAGGCCCAGTATGTATTCACTAAAATGGTGCTTCTCTCCAACTTTCAAAATGTCTAATGTGAGAAAAAGAACTAGAAATGTTATGGCATTGCAAAAGAAATTTGCATCAATTAGATTTTCTCGAAACAATTATTTTCCACTCACTTATATAAAAAATTAGAAATTCTTTTCTCCAGTTTTGATTCATTTTCAGTCGGTAGTAGGTTTGGTTTTAAATTTCTCCTCCTCATCCCTACTTCTCCAGTCTTTTGTCAAGTAGTTAAATATCTACATGATGAACTAGAGGAACATGTTATTTTAAGGAAATTCTTTCAAGAGTCCTCATAGAAGAGAGAAGAATTATAGTAATATAAATAGTACTCTGTTGTGAGAGAGCAGTTTTAACTACTTTTTTTTTTTAAAAAGTAAACTTAAAGTGAGAAAAAATAAAGGAGATCACAGAGCAAAAACAGGTGGAAAGAAAAAATCTGTTCCATACCATGTTGGCAACCTAGTAGTTAGAAAGTGTCTTACTTTATATATTTGTAATTCCACAACAGTTCCTTTACTGTAATTTTTCTACAAATGAAGAAAACATTCAGCTTAGACAAATGAATGTAGTTAATTATTTTCAGTTCTGATTTCATGAACTTGTAAGTCTCAGTATCCATATCTTCTTAAAACACTTTGCTCTTCAATTTTTTTCTCTTTGTCACACCTCAATATCCCCTAACAGCTCTAAAATTCTCTACAGTCTTCTCTTTTGCAAATGCAGGAAATTTGTTCTGGACCCCCTTTTTGCCTATCTTATCATCCCAAACATACACCTACCCCCACTTACTCCTAAGAAAATTAGTGAGGTCTGGTGAACCTCCTCTAAGAACCCAGCATGACTTCTGAATAAAATTGGTATCCCTTAGATACAAGAGGCTATTTGAAGAAAACTATTTCTATCAGAGAAATGCCCATTATTACATACTGCAAGAAGCAATGGAGGCCTCTAATTGCTCTCAAAGCCTTCCAAATGCCACAGAATGTGATATTTCTACCTTGTTCAGAAGAGTTATTATGTGGTTGTTAATCCATTAATCTGCTATGGTTCTTAAGAATTCAACTAAAACCCTGCTCAAGTATATAGTATTTAAATATACTAAAATATAAATACACAGACATGTATATATGACAAATAGAGTGAAAAGGAAGATTTAATTTGTAAGTTTCTGTTTGTTGCTAAACAAACACAGGATATCCAGGATATCCTTTATGTCTGCCTTGGACTCACAGAAAGCCGCTGCATTTTCACAGGTGTCCTGAAGATGCAGCCCAGTGCAGAGTGATGAGATGAGGACAGCATGACCCAGACATTTTAGTTGATTTTTTTTGTAGCTTCTACCTCATGGCAGATCTTTTTTCTTTCCCCCTGACAAGCCAGGGTTTTCTTGCACATGCCTGAAATGTCCTACGTTATAGTTAACCTTCTAAAATCTTTTCTCACTATGGGAATTTTCAGAACATTTCAAGTACAAGGAGGGTCCTTGTCCACTTCCGACCCCAGTCTTTGGGTCTCAAAAGAGTCTATAATTAATTGTGTGTGGCATTGTGGGGGAAAAATTAGAGGGCTGCATTTATCTTTAAATCATACTTTAGTTTATGCCAGCCTCAGTGAGACCAGTCCAAAGAAAGAGAATGGAATTTAAGAGACTACTTTCTTTCCATCTTTCGTATCAATGCCTCCTCCTTCCTCTTTCTCATCCCACTCGCTTGAAAGAGGGCTAATCATCATTACACTTAGCTTTCCACACACTATTAAGTTACCAATGCAGGTAGATAGAACCACTCCTAGGGTAAAGAATTTTGTCTGGCATTCCAGTGTCTACACTCTATGACTCCCCATAACTGTCAACCCGAGGCCCACATAATAGCAAAGCTATGAATTCCTTAAGCCAGAAACCAAGAAAGTCCTGGTCATATGGACCTTCCCAGGCCATAGAATAATACCTTGCTCTTTCCAGTTGCATTCTCACCTTGGAGATAGCCTCTTAGGTTAAATGTCAACCTAATGCTCTGCTTCTACAGTTTACTATTCATAGAGTATCAGTATTTATTGAGCATGAACATGCCAGGCACTGTTCCTGGCTCTGCAGCTACAACTATCAAAAAGACACAGTCCTGTAAGGAGACTTTCATGGGAGAGGAGGGGAATCAAAACACATTTATAAACAATATGATATTTTATTTTATTTATTTGACAGATCACAAGTAGGCAGAGAGGCAGGCAGAGAGAGAGAAGGGAGCAGGCTCCCTGCTGAGCAGAGAGCCCGACGTGGGGCTCAATCCTAGGACCCTGGGATCATGACCCGAGCCGAAGGCAGAGGCTTTAACCCACTGAGCCACTCAGGCGCCCCAAACAATATGATATTTTAAACAGTAGTAAGTACTGTGGAGAAAATAAAGCAGGAATGTGATAACACACAGTATTATAAGCTTACTCCCTTGGTACAATTTTAGGGGTCTTGAGAGCTAAAGATGTTTTACATATCTCTAGAGAGGTAGATAAATATTTTGAACTGTGCTTTAGATAGAAGTCCCGGAGGAATAATATCGAGCTGTCCAGCATTTGAGAGACTCAGCCAAACTATATAACCGTTTGAGAAAGCAAACCCTGAGACTCTCCTGTAAGATGGGCAGATCCTGAATCTCTATGGCTGGGAAATGGCTAACTAAATGCTTTTTGTTGAAAAACAGCCACTGCCAGCAGCCATGGGTCCTCTTAGGAGTCTCTGCCAAGATCAGTTGTAGGATGCTAGTCATGCTAATAGGTAGAACAATCAAAAGCCCTTGGATTTATGAGTCCCTATTGATCTTAAGTCATTCTTCTCTTCAATATTTAAGCTCCCTTGAAAAAGAAACTCTAAGGTACTAAACATCTAAGAGGAGATAGATTACTTGCACCATTCAGGAGAAGGAAATGCAGATTCTTACAAGGAACGTGGGCCAATTTTTAGAGATTATATAAACAGAAAGCTGAAAGGATGTGACCTAGAGATAGAGGGTTGCGCCCAATTTACAGAATTGTTTCTATAAAGTTCTAAGTGAAATGTCATACTGGAGCCTATTTTCTCACTGACAGATTATACCAGTGGTTCTAATTTTTGATTTTGGGAACCCGCACTCCATAACAACATGTTAACATAAATAACATTAAAAAAATAACTAGATGTTTTAACACAAAAATAGAAGGGCATTGTATTCACTTTTGTAAATAACTACATCACACTTAATAGTAGCTGCATTTTTGTATCTCCGTATTTGATCTGCTGCATCATATTGTTTTGGTTGAAGTTCTGATGACAATCTAGCCTCACACTGCTATGTCAGTGGAAAAGGGAAGAATTTGTGAACCCCTTGAAAGTTTCTAAGGGCCCTCAGAATTTTCAGACCACACTTTGAGAATCACTGGATTAGAAGTACATTCCAAAAGGGGGGGGGACCTGCCCAATTAATGAGTTGATAGCTTTTTGAAAGATAAGGAGTTTAGTCAAGGCATGTGGAGAATTGTTGTATTATAGTACAGTGTTCTGAAAGCTTAATATGTATACAAATCAACTGGGATCCTTGTTAAGATTCAGATTCTGATTCAGAAGGTCTGATGTGAAGCTCTAGAACTTCTATCTCTGAGAAGGTCCAGAATGATGCCAACACTGCTGATCCCTGAACCTCACTTTGAGTAGCAATGCTGTAGTATGTTTTAATATACACCACCAGAAAGCCTATAAAGGATGCACAGGCGAGCTTGTGTAGAAGAGGGCAGGATTAGGGTGGGTGGAGGGAAAAGAAGAGTATATATAAACTCATGTTACCTACCTTCAAAAAATCTGTAAAAATTGTGATACCATTTATAAATTCTATACTATCACAAGTTTTGACTACTACTTATTAACTATCTGTACATCAAAGCAAGCTAAGGCATAATGTTGTTTTTGGCAGAGACAGTCTAACTGCCATGTTTGTTGAGGCAGAGGAGGGTGTTATTAGATCTGAAAAAAATTTTTTTTGGTCCTAATAATGTAAAGAATTTGGCAAGTAATTGATGGACTATGTATGTAGGTCTTAAGTCCATAATATTTTCAATAGAGAAACACTGTGAAATTACCAAATTAATATATGCTTAGCATGTAGAGACTTCAACTCATAATTTCAGGTATAGAAATCATGTATTTAGAAGGCTTTGCAGAGGATAGTCCTGATGCTTTCTTTCAAACACTTAACACTCAAACCAAACCACATTGGCTAAAATTACCAAATAGTGAGTATATATTTTTTGGTTCTCAAATGATATTTCCCATTTATCTATAATCCTTCTTTAAACTTAACTTTATGACATTCATTTCTACCTAACTTTAGCTGCTCAGCAAATTTTTACCATTCCTTGGAACTACCTTACCTCTAAGCTTGAACTCTGAAGTTCTTTACATTTCTTTCTTTTTTCTTTTTTTTTTTTTAAGATTTATTTGTCAGGGAGAGAGGGAGAGAGAGCGAGTGAGCACAGGCAGACCGAGTGGCAGGCAGAGGCAGAAGGAGAAGCAGGCTCCCTGCCAAGCAAGGAGCCCGATGTGGGACTCGATTCCAGGACGCTGGGATCATGACCTGAGCGGAAGGCAGCCGCTTAACCAACTGAGCCACCCAGGCGTCCCAGTTCTTTACATTTCTTGTCTATTTATTGGCTCTTACTGAAATGGACCTCAACCATATTGTGCTCCCTGGGCCCTTGATTGTTCTATTTTCATAAAATACACCTAACAAAATTTGCCATCTTAACCATTTTAAGTATATATTTCAGTGATATTAAATACATTCATAATGAGGAGCGCCTGGCTGGCTCAGTTGGAAGAGCATGCAAATCTTGATCACGGGGTTGTGAGTTTGAGCTTCACGTCGGGTATAGAGATTACATAAAAATAAAAACTTAAAAAATATATATCCATAATGTTTTGCAACCATCATTACCATCCGTGTCGATAACTTTTTTTTTAAGATTTTATTTATTTATTAGTTAGAGAGAGAGAGAGCACAGGCAGAGGCAGGCAGAGGCAGAGGGAGGAGCAGGCTCCCTGCCGAGCAAGGAGCCTGATGTGGGACTTGATTCCAGGACACTGGGATCATGACCTGAGCCGAAGGCAGCCGCTTAACCAACTGAGCCACCCAGGTGTCCCTATAACTCTTTTCATTTTGTAAAACTGAAACTCCATGCCTGTTAAGCTAGACACCTGCATTGTTCCCACCCTAGCTCCTAGCAATAACAATTCTTTTTTGTCTCTATGATTTTGATTACTCTACCTCAGTGAATCCTACAGTAGTTGTCTTTTCGGGACAGGTTTGTTTCACTTAGCATAACGTCCTCAGGGTTCATCCAATTGTAGCATCTAATCAGAATTTCTTTCCTTTTTAAGGCTAAACAACATTCCATTGTATGTATATACCACATTCTGCTTATACCATTTATCCATCGATGGACACTTGGGTTGCTTCCATAGTTTAGTTATAATAGTGAATAATGCAAGTATCTCTTCAAAACCTTGCTTTCAGTTCTTTGGGGAATATACCCATAAATGGAATTGTTGGATCATATGGCAATTCTATTTTTAACTTTTTGAGGAACACTATACTATTTTCCATAGCAGCTGTACCATTTTACATTCCTACCAGCAGCACAGAAGTGTTCCAATTCCTCCATATCTTTGCCAACATTTTTGTTTTGTTGTTTTT
This sequence comes from Taxidea taxus jeffersonii, assembly GCA_003697995.1. Taxonomy (NCBI): domain Eukaryota; kingdom Metazoa; phylum Chordata; class Mammalia; order Carnivora; family Mustelidae; genus Taxidea; species Taxidea taxus. The sequence continues at coordinate 13,834 of RCUC01136337.1, forward strand.
ATAGTTGTCATACCATGGTGTGAAGTGGTATCTCATTGTAGCTTTGATTTGCATTTCCCTAATGATTAGTATTGGTGAGCATCTTTTCATCTATCAGTCGGCCATTTGAGTATCTTCAGAGAAATGTCTATTAAGTCCTTTGACCATTTTTAAATTGTGTTGTTTTTGTTGTTGAGTTTTAGGACTTCTCTCCATATTATGGATATTAATCCCTTATCTGACAGAGGATTTGCAAATATTTTCTCCCACTTTGTGTGTCTTTTTGAGCATGTCTTTTATTGCACAGAATGTTGAAACTTTCATGATATTGTTTATCTATTTTTTTCTTTTGTTGCCTGTCTCTGGTGTCTTGTCTAAGAAATCATTGTCAAACCCAGTGTCCTGAAGTTTTTGCAGTTTTTTTCTAAGAGCTTTGTAATTTTTGGTCTTATTTTTAAGTCTTTGATCTACTTTGAGTTCATTTTTGTATATGTTGTTAGGTAAAGGTCCAACCGACTTCATTCTTTTGCATGTGAATATCCAGTTTTCCAGGCACCATTTGTTGAAAAGGCTATCATTACCCCATTGGATGGTTTTGACACTCCTGTCAAAAATTACTGGACTATATATGCAAGGATTTATTTCTGGGCTTTCTATTCCATTGGTCTATTCTGTCTTTATGCCATTAACACTATTTTGATTACTGCAGCTTGGTAGTAATTTTGGAATAAGGAAGTTGATGCATACATCATTTTTTAAACTTTCTCCACCTCCTTAGTTCTTTGATCATCTTTAATATGGTTCAGTCTTTGTCTAGATCTGCCACCAGGTCTTTTGCTCCAAGATTTTTTATTTTCCCTTTGAATGGGCCAAACTTTCCTGTTTTATGAATGCCTTGTGATTTTTTTGTTCTTGTTGCAAACTGGGCATCTGAATAATGTGGTATCTCTGGCAATCAGATTATCCTCCTTCCCTAGGATTTTATTGTTGCTATTTTATTAGTATTAGTTTTGATTGTTGTATATGGTCTCTGTGCCAAGGATTAGCTTGATATGTAAACAATGTTTTGTCTGTTCTTTTCTGAGCCTGTGCCTTTTCTTGGGCATGAGTGGTTACTTTCTAATTTCCCTGTATATGCAGTTGTTTTTCAATGCCCTAGTCTTTAAAGATTTTAAAAAATTTCTTATTTTATTTATTTGACAGAGATCACAAGTAGGCAGAGAGGCAGGCAGAGAGGAGGAAGCAGGCTTCCCGCTGAGCAGAGAGCCCAATGTGGGGCTCAATCCTAGGACCCTGGGATCATGACCTGAGCAGAAGGCAGAGGCTTTAACCCACTGAGCCACCCAGGCGCCCCTGTCCTAGTCTTTAGAGTCTGGCTCCCAAAAGGGAAAAAAGAGAATAACAAAGGGAGAATGGTACCTTCCCCTAGAAGTCACTTCAGCTGGAGGGGAAGGAGCTTGCAACAATGGCCATCCTCCTCTTTATCTGTACTTCTATGATCAGAAGTAGGAATCAATGATCAAAGGATTAATAACCAATATTTGGACAGGTTTCCTTTTGCATACCCTGGCTCCTGCAAGCTGTGTGGAAGCTGCTCCAGGAAGATGTGGACAGCAGCCTGCCCTGGGGCTGGGGCTGAGGGCTGGCAGCTGCTACTCTAAGACCTGAAATTGAAATTAACTCCAATTTGCAGTTCAAGCCTTCCTCTTAAGTTGCCTTTACTGCTGTCTGCTTAGAGCTCCTTTAACCTGTCATTTCTTCTTGTCAGTAACCAGCCTTGATTAACCCTCACTGCTCTGAATCAGTTGTGTTAACAAACTTCCCAACATTGTTGGGGAGTCTTAAAACTAGGCTGAGAATTACTACAAGTTCATGTGACGGCCTGGAACTGGGTTCTTACTCCTACTCTGCACTTTTATTCACATCTACTTCCATACCACACACCATACTTTTCCTCTTTTTAAACCCACAAGGCTGATTGTGCTTCAATTTTTACATTCTGTAACAAAACATCTTCCAAATCAGCTTTGTCAGCCCTAACATACAAAAAATAAATCAAAGCATGGTCTTTGGAATCAAGGAAGGTCTGAATCTGGATCCGGTGCCACTTAATGGTTATCTGATTTTAGGAATTAACCCATCTTAAGCCTATTTTTCTGTCCATCTTTTCTTCCCAATTATGCAGGGTTGTCATGAGAACTAAATTACATAAAGCACTAAAATTCCCCGGAAAGGAAGTGGCACTTGTGTGATGCACATACCCTGCCTTCCCCAACTATTTCCTAAGATCTAGACATCAAATCCTATGGATGTAATTTTTACATCTTCTAACATACTCATGTAGTATTAAACTGCTGTTGAACCAACTAACATCCCAAGATGCTAGTGATAAGCAAGGCTTTGGCAATTTTTGGCTTTAAAAATATAGCCAATTAAGGGGCGCCTGGGTAGCTCTGTTGGTTAAGCAGCTGCCTTCAGCTTGGGCCATGATTCCAGGGTCCTGGGATCAAGCCCTCCATCAGGCTCCCCGCTCAGCAGAGAGCCTGCTTCTCTCTCTTCCTCTGCCTGCTGCTCTGTTTACTTGTGCCGTCAAACAAATAAATCTTTTTAAAAAAATAGCCAGTTAAGCTTACTTTTTGATATTTGGTTTTCATTGCCTTCTAAAATTTTTATTTATTTATTTGACAGACAGATCACAAGCAGGCAGAGAGAGAGGGAGAAGCAGGGTCCCTGCTGAGCAGAGAGCCCAATGCGGGGCTGGATCCCAGGACCCTGAGATCATGACCTGAGCCGAAGGCAGAGGCTTAACCCACTGAGCCACCCAGGCGCCCCCCCACTTTAAGTTTCTTGAAAATATTTTTATTTATTTGACAGAGGTAGAGCCATAGTGCATAAACAGGGGAAATGGCAGAGGGAGAGGGAGAAGCAAGCTCTCAGGTGAGCAGGGAGCCCTATGCAGAGTTCAATCCCATGACCCTGGGATCATAACCTGAGCAGAATGCAGACACTCAACCAACCGAGCCACCCAAGTGCCCCACCTTTTAAATTTTCCCACTTGATATCCAGTTCCTAAAGAGAGCCTCCTTCAAGCAAGAAACTAGCTGCTAATGAGATTTTCTTCTTAGAAATTCTACTTTGTTATGGACACTTATTTGCTTAACTTGAGACTTACTGAAAAGCAAAAACCACCCCAACCCTAGTCTAACAAGGCTTCAATTCCTAAAAAGCCCACATGATTTATTTTTAGATCCAGCTGTGTAAGACCAGCCAAGTTAGTCTTGGAAGGTAATTCTGCTCCCAGGCACTATAATCCCTTTTACTATCTTAGCTTAATTAATTGTATCTCATAGAAGCTGAAAACACTCACATATTTCTCCTTTATACGAGTAACCAAAAGCCCTACAAATTACAATGTGCAGAATACCATATGAAAGAATTCTCATAAAATTGAGTCGTTTTCATCAAGGTGCAACTGCTTAGTTTCCTCTGACTTGCATAGCATCTACTTGAACGCATATTCTTCTTTGTGATGATCTAAATTTAGGTTCAGTACAAATCACGGCAAAAACTAAAGTTTTCATCTTTAATGAAATGACCTTGGAAATAACGTACATTTCCATGACACCAATACTACAGTTTTCGGAGTCACAGTAAGATACACAGAATTATATCCGTAATTAATATGAATGCCAACATTTCAAGCAGTAATTTCTGTTACATGGCAAACAAAATCAAGAAAGCAACCATCAAACAAAAGAGACCCATAGCTTCAGACAAGGCAAATCCCAGGATAGCATATGAGAACAGCTGCTGCTTCAGGGAAGGGTTTCTAAAAGAGACACAACACATGTAATTGTTACTTTGAAATATTTTCTGAATTCCAGTATGTTTAGTAAACTGAAAGAATCAAACTGGCAAGTCTTAGAAAAAAGTATCTGCCTAGATCTCTTTGCCTCTGCCTTTGATATTCTTTCTTCTCAATCCCAATCATTTAGAGAAAAAGTAGGAAGTGATCTCTATGTTAATAAATGGTTTGTCTTCATCCATTTTGAGGGGTTCAGAAATATCTGCTATTCCCATGAAAGTATATTCTATATGTCTTAAGATCTGATAGTTTAGAAATAAGATCTTAAATAAAATGGAAATTGATACTTTTATTATATAAAAGAGACTGTGCTGTTAACTTTAGTCCCAATATAGCTTAACAATCAAGAGTGCAGACTCTGAAGTTAGAATGAAAATTTATTTCTGACACTAGCTACTTAGGCAATCAGTGTATTTCTGCAATGCTCATCCTTCATAAGTAAGCTGGAGTATCTCCAAGCAGTACTATGAGGGTTAAGTGAGATCATGCATGCAAAACCCTCAAAATACAAGGCAAACACAGAGTTGGCACTTAATACAAAGTGCCTATTACTATTTCACTAATTTTCCAACAATGTCAAGCATGCTCCTAAAGTAGCTTATTTGGTGATAGAAATTACCTGGCATAACCAATGATAAGACTGCCAAAGACTGTTCCAATACCAGCACCAGAACCAGCCACTCCCACTGTTGCAGCACCTGCACCAATAAATTTGGCAGCAGTGTCAATGTCTCTGCTTATTGCACTGGTCTGAAACTCTCTTTGGATTAGTTGAGACACACCATTCTGGGCCCCATTAAATACTGTAGAGCCCTAGAGAAAAGGAAATAAAAAGCAAGGGTTAAATCAGTAATCACAATTAGCTATTTTCATTACTACACTGTCAAATGAGAACTACTTTATTTTGTGATTTTTTTGAAGAGGAAATTGGGTGGGACAGTGGAAAATCAAGAGCTTAGAATAATTCCAGTGTTGTGGAATAGGGATAACAGTATCTATACTTCGTAAGGTTGTTGAAAATTATGAAACAATGTATTTGAATATGCCTTTTTTTTTTTTTAAGATTTTTGTTTATTTGACAGACAGAGATCACAAGTAGGCAGAGAGGCTGGCAGAGCGAGAGGAGGAAGCAGGCTCCCCGCTGAGCAGAGAGCCCGATGCGGGGCTCGATCCCAGGACCCTGAAATCATGACCTGAGCTGAAGGCAGAGGCTTTAACCCACTGAGCCACACAGGTGCCCCTGAATATGCCTTTTATTAGGGTAGGCTTTTCAGTAACTGGCTAGTATAATCTTAAATACAGGCAACTCAAGACACACACATACATACTGACTTTATTTCTTAGCCAACCCAGCCAAGTTTCTTTCATTGGCTTATCCTCAGCACTATTTTTTGGATACAACGGTGGAAAAAGACTGCTCTCAAACCATTCACTAATGAGGTTGGTTTTTTTTACCCCCCTTTAATTAAAACCATAAGACTTACTTGGTGGGGTTACTTAATTTCTATTATTACTGCTATTACCTCTCCAGTCCTAGCCTCTGGTCGAGATAACACTGATGCAGAAATTGGTCTGTATGCAACTCTGGATCCAGCTCGGATCTATTAAGGAAAAAAACATTCCAAATATTAAGTTAAGAGTAGGTTAAGACTTCAGTGACCCTTCTTGTACCCTGAGTTCTAAAAAAGCCATCAGCAAAATATGACTTTTCTGTATTGTCTCTTATCTTGCTGTTTGGTTATTTTCAATCCATGAAGGCATTTTATTTTAAAGTTGCTAACTGAAGTTTCAAGTGTGCTACATAATCTATTTGTAATAATCTGAATAAAACTTCTACATGCTTGAAAAAAGCACTATTTTTAAAATTTCAATTACTGTAGTGCCACGATTTAGATCAGAAAAACAGCAATAAACATCCCACATTCTTTGCTAAGTTGAAGTGGACCAACAAGTTAATGAAGGGTTACTATAAACGCTTGTCATTTATATTAGCCCATCAGTTAATATGAGACCCACAACTTCCAAAATATTCCTGTATGTCCACTAATTATAAAATAAAAAAGCAGTTTAAACAATTCTGTATCAGTGTCAGAATAACCGGTGAAATATCCGACCCTACGGACATATTGCAGTCCAGCGTCTCTGCCCTTGGAGTGTCCACTACACTAAGGTCACAGAAAATCCCTTCAGAACCAAGACCTGATTCTCTAAGACAAATCCTCCACATCCTGACTTCACCTAAAGCTTCCGAAATGGTTATGGAAATCCAGAGGCTGAATGAAAGACTTTCCAAGACTCCACCACCATCCTCCGCCCACACAGGGTGAGGCAAAGTCCCTCCCTTTGCAGCAGCGAGTTTGACCTACAGATAGGCACGGGAGAGCGCTGCGGCGGCGAACTAGGCCTCAGAGGCCCCTACAACCTTAAGAGCACCCCAACCTTCGCGCCGACCCTCAACCCCACAGTAGGCGGAGGTGGGGGAGGGGGCCGCTCCAGCACTAGGGGCAAGGAGGGTTTTTGACCTACAGCGAGTGGGCCCTGACAACTAGGCCTCGGCTGCTCTCCACGGCACTCGTGTACGGGAGGAGCCGAGTGAGGTGCCCCAGGATTAGTAGAAATGGTACAAGAGGACACAGAGGGTGAGGGGTGAGCGGTCCCCACAGGTTGGTGTGCCCCGCCCAGAGGTGCCCCATTCAACAACGTGAACGCTCCAGGCCAAGAGGTCCGCCCTCGGCGTCCCGGCCCAGCCTGGGCTACGCACCAGAGCAGGGGTGCAGGCGAGCTTGGCGCAGGCGAACATCTTACACTCTTCGGGGCGGCGCGGCTGGAGGACCTGGGTGACGGCCGACGTGGGCTCCTCTCCCACTTCCCTTCTGCGGAGGTAAAGGGGCTTAAGGTCAAGTGCCCTCCCGGGCCTGTCCTTCCCTCCCAGGTCTCTCGGGCTCCCGTGCACGCCGTCGGCCTGGGCCCTCGTCCGTCTAGGTGCCAGCAGAATGAATGGGTCCTGGCAGGACGCTGCTCGGCCCCGGCCAGACCCGGCTCTCGCGCCCTCCGCTTACCTTCCCGGGAGGTGGCGGCGGCAACGACGGCGGCAGAGGTCGAAGGAGTGGCGCTGGACGCGCAGGCGCGTTCCGCCTCTTATCCGCGCGGCGGCACCCGGATGGAGAAGGCGGGGAAAAGGGGGCAGTAGGGAAGACACTCAAGGTCACTTTGTAACAACTTTATTGGCAACTAGTTGGGAAGAACAACGACAACCACACCGAGGTGGGCTGGCGGGCAGGGGCTGTTAAGGGAGACGCAAAAAGAAGAAATTCTCTCTGGCAGCGAGAACGGAACAGATTGTTTCTCTCTTATCTGAACTGGCCAGAGGATAGTGCGACTTTTTTTTCCAGTCGACACCTTGTGAGATTTGGCCTTTTAATCAGTTGTTACTGTCTCCTTCCTGGAAGGAATCCCCTTCCTGTTCATTCTCTTCCTCCGTGAAATAGAACTGTGTGTGTGCGCGTGGGGAAGGAGTTCATGCACTGCTTGACAGAAGAAATGAGGGTCCCCAGCAAAGGGAACACATTTCTTTAAAGGAATCTGGAAAAGTATTCCAGAAGTGTGGCTAATCCTTCGAGTGGCAGAGGACTTGACCTGAAGTACAGGGACAAGGGAATGAGCACATGAATAGATCAAAGAGCTTTGTGACTTTGGGCACAAAGTTGCATCTCGGTAATAAAGTGAGGGAGGTAATTTTTCTTCCAGCTCCATGCTTGGAAAGATTAAGGGATGTAATATAATTCATGGGACTAAAGAAAGTCTGAGTATTTTTAAAACCCACCCAACTTTAACACCTGCTTTTGGTAACTTTGGACAAATCATTTTCTTTGATGGATACAGAATTGTCTCAGAAAAAAATGGTTCTTATTGAACTTTTGGTAGATCCTCAAACTCTAAATTTTACTTAGTAGTTTTTGGTAGTTCTACTGGAAGTATACAAGTCGACATAAAAGATTAAACGTCTAGTATGCCCAGTTGATGGGATGGGGTGGGGGGAGGCTGCTGAAATCTACCCACTTAGCCTAGAGCCTTGGCATGGGACAACGTCCACCTAGAAGATCACCCTTTTTCTAGTTAGCACAGGGTGTGTGGTATCATCTAGGGGCAACCCTAGGGAGAAGCCCTCATAATTGAAACATGAAGAATGAAAAAGAATTTGTCATGGATCCTGGTCACCTGGGTAGCTCAGTTGGTTAAGCAATGGCTTTCAGTTCAGGTCATGATCCTGGAGTCCTAGGATTGAGTCTTGCATCAGGCTCCCCGCTCAGAAGGAAGTCCGCTTCTCTCTCTGACCCACCCCGACTCTTGCGCGCATGCACTCGCATGCTCTCTCTCTCTCTCTCTCTCTCTCATTCTCTCTCTTGCAAATAAATAAAATCTTAAAAAAAAAAAAATTTGTCACTGATCCAACTTCAAATGCAAATGGTTCAAAATCACCGTGAAGCTAGTCAGTTTAGGCTCAATCTTTAGCCCATAAAATAGAGACAATTCATTTGAATTCACACGTACAGTTCAAAGAGAGCTTATTTATTTTCTCAAGTACTCAGTTCTTACCTGAAATATGTAGTATCCTGTGATGTGTAAAGTAGAATAAACAATGCTCTCCATTCATCAGAGTTCTCTAGAGAACGAGAACCAGCAGGAAATTAATTATTGAGTTATCTATTTATTTATTATGAAGAATTAGTGCATGTGGTTATGGAAGCTCAGAAGTCCCATGACCTGCCGTCTCCAAGCTGGAGACCCAGGAAAGCCAGTGGTTTAATTCGGTTAGAATCCAAAGGGCTGAGAACAAGGGAGACCAACAGTGTAATTTGCAGTCTGAATGAGATGGGATGTCCCAGCTCAATAGTGAGATGGGGGAAAAGGGCAAATTCTTTCTTCTTCTGCCTTTTGTTCTATTCAGACCCTCACTGGATTGGACGATGCCCACCCACATTGGGGGGGACAGTCTACTTTAACCAGCCCACTGATTCAAAGGCTAATCTCATCAAGAAACACCTTTGCAGACACGCCCAGAATAATATTTAATTTAGGCACCCCATGGCCATCAAGTTGACCCAAAATTAACCATCATATATCCTATACTTTAATAATAGATATTTTTAAAAAATAATAGATCTTTATAAAGGAATAGCTATCTTAAATGGAATTGTGTACAGAGGTGGTTTAAGGGAAGTTCCTGTCTCTGCTACTGTCAGTAGCAGTAACTGTTGGAGAGGAAGAGGAGGCAGGAGAGAAGCTGGGATCCCTAACAGGATCACTTCTAGGGTGCACATGGCTAGGTGCCTATGACAGGGAGAGGTTCAGTCTAAGTCTAGGCTCTGACTGTCAATATGTCAATAAGCAGGTGAACTGGCCTAGAAGAGGAGACAATATGTCCTTGGTGGGTTCAATCAGTTAGAGTTTAAATATTTATGAAGAATATTAGGTGTTCAAAGAACAGATAATGCTACCTGTGTTTGTGTGTGTGTCTAACAAAGTGGGTCTTGCGTGATACCAGCCCATGTTGATAGAGGGAGAATATTTGCACTGAGGAAGTTTGATGAAAAATGGTGCCTTTTGAGCAGAGTAAAGTGAGACTATAAAGATACATGGGGGACTTCTTTTGAAGTATTCAAGTCTCTCTGTATTTTTTTCTTAAATAGTGGAGACTTTTGATATTAAGAAATGTTTTAGAAAAAACATTTTCTAAATCAATCAGCCCATCTCTCAAACAATTGTCTTTTGTTTTTTGTTTTTCAAAGATTTTATTTATTCATTTATTTGAGAGCGAGAAAGAAAGAGAGAATGGATGTGGGCATATGCCAGCAGGAGGGTGAGTGGGGGGAGGGGCAGAAGGAGAGGGGCAAGCAGACTCCGCACTGAGCTGGGAGCCCACTGGGGGGCTGGATCTCACAACCCTGAGATCACAAGTTGAGCAGAGATCACAACCTGAGCCAAAATCAAGAGTTGGGTGCTCAACCAACTCAGCCACCCAGGCACCCTAGAGACGATTGTAATAAGAATGAATCACAGTTTGGTATTATGTGAACGCCTGAGTGAGGATGGCATGGAGAAGAAAGAAATGGGGTGGTAAAGGGAAGTATCGAAAATCCTTTCCCAATGTAAGTGCAATAATCCCTCCTTTACTTCGTGCCCCTTTGCAATGTGACTTTGCCACTCATCAAGCAATGGAGTCTGTTTTCCTCCTCCTTAAATCTGGGCTAATCTTATGACTTGCTTTGACCCAGAGAGTGACACTGTGTGACTTCTGGACTAGAAAGAGGTCTCATAGCTTTCATTTTCTCCTTGGAAGCCAACCATCCATCAAGAAAACATGGGTTAGACTACTGAGTGATAAGAAACTTTCTCGACAGAAAAAAAGCCTCATAAAAGAGAGCTGAGGTGCCCCAGACATGTGACTGAGGCTATGTTGGGTTCTCTAGCTTTAATCAAGCCTTCCCAGCCAATACCACATGGAAGAGAAAATAAGCCTTGCCTAAATTCCTGATCCACAGAATCAAGAGCAGTGTAAAGGTTATTGTTAGAAGCTATGAAGTTTTAGGGTGGTTTGTTACATAGCAAGAGATAACTGAAACAGAAGATATTGTCTTCAAAATATCCACTCCTTTGAAATCCATGTGGGGGCAGCAGCATCTTTTTCTTTTCTTTTCTTTCTTTCTTTTTTTTTTTTTTTAAAGTAATCTCTACACCCAACTGGGGCTCAAACCCAGGACCCTGAGATTAAATTAAATTAGTAACAATTTTAGGACTACGTTTTATGGTGTGTGATAAGGGAAACACCTTCAGAAAAGAGACTGGCTTGTTTATTTTTATTTATTTTAAAAAATATTATTTATTTATTTATTTGATACACAGAGAGAGAGATCACAAGTAGGCAGAGCAGCAGGCAGAGAGAGAGAGGGGGTAGCTGAGCAGAGAGCCCCATTTGGGGCTCAATCCCAGGACCCTGAGATCATGACTTGAACTGAAGGCAGAGGCTTAACCCACTGAGCCACTCAGGTGCCCTGAGACTGGCTTGTTTAAAAAGTGCCTCATTGACACAGACTTGAGCTCGGATGAGAGAGATGGGCTGATTGATTTAGAAAATGTTTTTTACGGGGTGCATGGGTGATTCAGTTGGTTGAGTGTCTGCCTTCGCCGCAGGTCATAATCCCAGGCTTCTGGGATTGAGCCCCACATGGAGGAGCCTGCTTCTCCCTCACCCTCTTCCTCCACACCCCCTCAACCCTCCGCACTCATGCTCTATCCCTCTCTCTCTCTCAAATAAATAAATAAATAAATAACTTCTTTTAATTAAAAAAAAGGAAGAAAGCATTTCTTGGTATCCTTTATATAAAACCTAACACTGTCTAGGATACTAATCACTTTCTAGTGCAGAAATTTTTGGCCTTAATCTTCATTTTTGACTCCTTTACAAATTATTTAGCTATTTTCATGCCATCTAGCATAGTGGAATAAAATAAATGAATAATAATTAATTAATTAATTAATAACTCCAAAGATTTAGTAAGGAATTAAAAGTAAATGTATCATTTTATGGCCTTTCAGAGATCGAGATGGTCCAGGCTAAAATTTATATTGAAGAGTTACATGAAAACAATATACCAACATAATAAATATTATTCCATCCTTTTTTCCTGGTATGATATGCTAGTTATTGAGGAAGAAAACAATTTTATTCACAGTTAATAATTAATATAGAAAGACTAGTTACATTGGAAGAAGATGAGAAAATATGTGGATATGAGATCAGGTCTATTTTTTGCCTCTTATCCATCAGGCACAGCATAGGGAATATAGTCAATAATATCTTAATAACATATGGTGACATACAGTTGTCATGGTAAGCCCTGAGGAATGCATGGACTTGTTGAATCACTATGTTGTACATCTGAAGCTAATATAACATTGTTAACCATACTCCAATAATAGATAAAAAAGTAAATAAGTTACCCATTTTTCACTTAATTTCACTTAATTTGTATATGGCTAGTTGTCTATACAACATATGTTCTCCCTTTCTTTCTTGGTTATAGAACTCTGTTCACAGTTAAAAAATACCAAACTTCCCAGGTTTCCTTATATTTAAGAATGGTCAGTGATATGTGAGTTAAAGTTACTTGGTATTGGCTCTAAGAATGCATACAAAGGATATAGATTCAACCGTCTTATTTCTTTTTTCGCTTCCCTCCACTTTTTTTTTTTTTCCTGCTTGGAATATGGATCCAGTGTCTGGAGGTGAAGCAACAATCTTGTAACCATGAGTACAGAAACTGAACGTTAAGGATGGAGAAGTTGGAAGTGAAAAGGAGATTGAGTTCTTAACTTTTTTTTTTTTTAAGTAGCTAGAGCTGCTATTATCTATTTATGGACTTCATGTTATACAAGAAAAAACTTCAATTTGCTGAAGCCACTGAGGTCAACCTTCTTTTATACGCAGCTGAACACAACACAAACTGAGGGTCTACATCTTTGACCCTTTTTGATCTTTGGTCTGTGATTACAGCAGAAATAGCCCTCTTCCCACAGGATTTATGTTAATTTAGATCTTTTTTCCATATTCCACGGGACCAACAAGGAAACAGAACCATTTTAGCAATTTGAACAGAGAAAATGTAATGTAAAGATTGTTAACCAATAAAAGGTATCTACTAAGAAGAATAGAGTGGTTTCTAAGAGATGCAGAAGTAGCAACTGTTGGAATAGCTACTACCACTGCCTAAGGATGAGTGAACAGAAAGGAAGATCTTAGAAATTTAAAGAGGGCATGGCCGTCACAGGAATGAATAGTCCACTTGTGGTGAAGGAACTTGCTGGAGGCACCAGCCACAAGTGAACCAGGAGGACTGCTGAGGTCCACATAACTGGGCCTCTCTTGCGAACCAATCCAAGGGCTCCACACAGGAAGAAAGAAAAGTCATTTCCTCCAGGTCTGGCCTCACAGGGTCTTTCCATCGCCCTCTTCTGGCAAAGCCTGATATTTTGCCAGTTGTCAAAGCAGAAATGCTTGCAGAGTCTAGCTCTAGAAATAACAAAGCAAAAGGACGGATTTGTAGCTGAGAAGTCATAAGTTAATAAATGGCACAGATGGTAAGATTCTCAAAGGCAAGGGTTAGGTCTAATTCATATTTAGATCTTCTACAGCACCTAACAGAGTGTTAAACATAGTAGTCACTCAATACATTTTTGCTCAATAATATATAAGGGGCTCAGTATATACAAAATAATTTGCAACAATTTTTTTGTTCTCCTCTTTTGACTAAGATATAATCTCTTTGGCTCTTTGGACAAATTAGAATGACCTCTAGAATGCCTTTTTCTTTTGAGTATTGCAAAATGTAAGAGAAAATGAGGAACATTTTTTGGTTTGTGACATGAGTTTGTTCAAACACATTTGTGTGCTTATGAAGGATCCTGGGTTTATACCCTCATGTGCTTAACAAATTCATTGAAAAACCAAAACATTAGAGCCCTCTTTTGATCCATTCTCTGAGACAACATAATTTTGCAGGAATGGTTCATCAACTGGAGCAGCCCCAAGCTGGAGTTATGAGGGAGGCAATGTCTGTCTGCAGTTCCCCTTTCACTTCTTTTTTCAAGGCCTTTGGTCCATCCTGAGCCACTTGCTCTTTCTGTAGGCACCTGGTATCTTCATGGTGACTACTGACCCTGCGAGTTTCCCCACAGTGCAGCTACTGAAGCCATCTCTCTCTGAACTCTTACCCATGTAAGATATTCATCTCTTAGTGTTGCTTCTGCAGCACATCTACCAGCATTATAATGCCAGAGAAGATTAACATGGTCCCTGTGCAAGGACAACACACAAACTTAGACATTCAGTAGTTTTATACTATGCTACCATTTACCTCAGAAGGCAGGGGCAGGCAAGAGTCTAAGAAATGGAAGGAGGGGCACCTGGGTGGCTTGTTGGTTAAGAGTCTGCCTGTGACTCAGGTCATGATCCCAGGGTCTTGGGATGGAGTCCCACATTGGGCTCCTTGCTCAGCGGGGAACCTGCTTCTCCCACTGTCTGCCCCTCCCCCTGCTTGCTCTCTCTCTCTCTCAACTAACTAAATAAATAAAAATTAAAAAAAAAAAGAACAGAAATGGTGGGGTGCCTGAGTGGCTCAGTGGGTTAAGCCTCTGCCTTCAGCCCAGGTCATGATCTCAGGGTCCTGGGATCGAGCCCCGAGTCCAGGGAGCTTGCTTCCCCTCTCTCTCTCTGCCTGCCTCTCTGCCTACTTGTGATCTCTGTCTCTCGAATAAATAAATAAAATCTTAAAAAATAAAGAAATGGAAGAAATACAAATGTATTTCCTGTATTTAAAAACTAGAGGGTTCATAGATGGTTACCCATGGGAAAAGAAATAGGTTGGAGGGAATAAAAATAGAAGCTAGACTTTGAATATACTTCACTTTGTAGATTTGATTTTGGAAAGATGTAAACCATTTATGAAGGCAAATTTTTTTTATTTTTTACTTTTTTCTCTCATCTTTATTATTTTTTTAAATTTTTAATTTTTTATTAACATATAATGTATTATTAGCCCCAGGGGTACATGTCTGTGAATCGCCAGGTTTACACACTTCATAGCACATACCTTCCCCAATGTACATAACCCCACTACCTTCTCCCTCCCCCCTCCCCCCAGCAACCCTCAGTTTGTTTTGTGAGATTAAGAGTCTCTTATGGTTTGTCTCCCTCCCGATCCCATCTTGTTTCATTTATTCTTTTCCTACCCACCAACCCGCCCCCCCCTCCACGTTGCCTCTCAACTTCCTCATATCAGGGAGATCATATGATAGTTGTCTGAAAGCAAATTTTTAAAAAATCCCTAAAAAGGGAAAGTAAATGAAACAAATGAATTTAACTGCATCTAGCTGGTATCATAACTACACTGGGTAGATTCAGAGAGTTTCTATAGGTGGATAAAAAGATAGCTCCTTCATCACCGTGCTTCATGTGCACTGCTCTCTTCTCTATTCCTCCAACATGCCAACCATATTCCACCTCACAGAGCTGCACATTTGTTCCTTCAGCTTGGACCACCTTTCTTCTGGATAGTCACTTGGTTTACAACTCCACTTTGTTCAAGTCTTTGCTCAAGTCTCTTCTTAAGAGAGGCCTTCCTGAATCCCTTCCTGAATCCCTTAAATATCTTTTTATATCTCCCTAACACTTACAGCTACCTGCCATTATTTGTTCGGTAAATAATTAGACTCTCTCATTAGACTGTAAATTCATGGTGGCAAGGACTTTGTTTTGTTCATTGCTGCACACACAGTCTAGAATATGCTTGGCCCATTAATAGGCACTCAGTAAATTTTGAGCTGAGTGGTTGGAGAAGGGAGAGACTGTTAACATTTTCTTCACACAACACTGTATTATTTGATAGGTTACCATTAGTGTGAATTACTTTAATATTTTAAAACCAGTACATTAGGAAAGTTTTAATAATTCACAATCATTGATAAAATTTATTACATTATCCCTTCTGACGTACTTGAAATAATTAAACTGAAGGGAAGCATTATTAATATTTTTTAAAGATTTTATTTATTCATTTGTTAGAGAGAGAGATCACACAAGCAGGGGAAGCAGCAGGCAGAGGCAGAAGCAGGCTACCTGCCGAGCAAGGAGCCCGATGGGGGACTGGATCCTAGTACCCTGAGATTATGACCTGAACCAAAGCTAGATGCTCAACCAACAGAGCCACCCAGGTGTCCCAACATAATTACTATTTTTAAAAAGTTTTATTTTTTTTAAAAAGTTCTCCACACTTAACATGGGACTCAAACCTACAACCCCAAGATCAAGAGTTGTATGCTCTACTGACTGAGCCAGTCAGGTGCCCCAAGGAAGCATTATTAAATGCTGAATTTCAGTTCTCAGTGATGGGCTTGGATGTAGCCTTACACAATGCTTTTTAAATTATACTTGAACTTTAATCTGTCTGTGGAAGGATATCCATATTTTATTTTTTAAAAGGATTTACATATATATTTTAGAGAGTGCAAGTGTGAGTGGGGGGAGGAGTAGAGGAAGAGAATCTCAAGCAGACTTTCCGCTGAGCCTGAGGCTCAATATCCCAACCCATGAGATCATGACGAGAACTGAAATCACCAGTTGGGCGCTTAATCGACTGAGGTGCCCAGATGCCCTAAGCTATCCTTGCTTTAAAGCACTGTGTGTGTGTATGTGTATATACCTTATTTATATCTTGGATGGAGTTTTTTGTATGTGATTATAAGGCATTATGTCACTTTCAGCTATTTTTAAAGACTTATAATTATATGTCCTATTCTCCTTCAAGAAGTTAAATCTATCTATATTCAATGGACCCAGATATTCAGCTTAGGGGTGAGAGATAAGAAGTTTCACAACACTAACAAAATGAGAGGACTCTTGCTAATAAAACTTTTCTGCTATTCTAGTCCTAGTGAGGTCTTTAAGGGCCATATTCCCAGCTCTAGTGTCATGTGATATATACAGGGTCTTACATCAGTTTTGGGAATTATAGGGTTTCTATATGGTATAAGTGTACCATGCTAAGTAATACTTTATTTTCTTTTTACTTTTGGATTATCCTGACTCTCTGGAGCCTGGTAAGGCCCACTTCAGAATTCTCTCCTCCAAAACAGAAAATAATTAATTTGTGTTAGTTTGTTACAGCAACCATAGGAAACTAATATAGTCAGATTCTTGTCTGATTCCAGGCACAGGTTATCAATTCTGGAGAGACAAATCAAAGATGGGGCAGGGACTTAATTTTAGAATTCAGGCAGCTGAACTGCCTGGGATTGTATGGGAGGGGTCATTCATTATAGATCTTAGTTTAGAACAAGGCCAGGGAGATGAGCATAGGGGTGTGCTCTGAGAGATGATGGCATGATCTCTGAGAGCACAGAAGGTATACCAGCTGGCTGGCTAGGTCCCAGGCCCATCTTGAGTGCCCAAAATTTGGGAGGATAAGAAAAGAACCAGGTACCCAAGAAATGGACAGAAGTGTATCAGATGGAAGATTGGTATCTGTAGGCAGGCAGATGCAGGAAGCTGGTACATAATGTTGCTGAGATGCTGTTAAGCATAAAGTAACAGAATACTTTCAAAACCACACTGACTTTTAGAAGAAGAGCCAGGAATTTCTCTCTGGGTTGGCCTCCACGTTGCTCTTAGGGTATATAAAACCCTGAAGAAAGAGGGCAGCTAGAAGAGAGTCATCAATGATAGGGTGTTGGCCAGAACAGGAAAAGAGGGAGGGCCAGGAGATGTGAGGCAGTGTCAGTCCAATTGTAAGTTCGTTTCACTGATAGCTTACTAGAGGGTAAAAGTCACAAACTTCTGTATTCACATCTCTTGACAATTCAGGGGTCTTGTCCAGGGACTTAATGAGCAGCAAGTCTCAATGTAGTCCTCTCTTTCCTTCCCCCACTGTCTTGCTAGTATGAGTCTACTCTTATCATAGTCTACTTGTCTTCATCTTCTTCAGATTCATGTGTCATTCATTCAACAAACATTTTATTCATTCATTAAACACAATTGTGAGACTGTTTTCCAAAGATATTTCTTTGATGAAAACCCTAGAATAAAATACATACTAATTAATGTAAAATTAAAAGCCTTTCTCCATCCCCCGCCCCCGGTTTTCTTGTCACTTGCCAGTCGGCTACTAAAACCCTTTGGTCTGGCCCAAATTGTCCACTTCCCAGCCTTCAAAAACCGTCACATAAAATCCTCTTTGTACCTCTGGTTGCTTTGCTCTGGCAAAGCTCACAGAGACCTCTGAAGTCTTCAGTTACATCCTACATATATCAGCAAAATATATGCTATCCAAATACAGCTGGAGCTTAAAAACAAAATAAATCAGGGTGAGAGGTTGTGGGGTAAGTGGAAGGTTAAGATTAAGACCAAGCCTTCTTAACTGTCTCTGTGTGCTGTTGCTACTGCCAGATTAGCTAGACAAAACAGCATTACCCTTGAGATATGCTAATTCCTTCCCACGCTGCAATTCTGCTTCAGAGTTTTTATTTAATTTGGACCTTTAGCTTGCCAGAATATCAACCCTTGGCCTACTCATCCCATGCTTCAACATCCAATCAACTTTCTAAACTTAAAGACAAACAGGAAAAATACCACACTAGAACTACCTTTTAAAAGTTATAGAAGTAATATATGAACATAGGCTTATAAATAATCTAAATAATATCAAATTATATACAGCAAAAACTGTAGCTCTTGTATATTGTCCTCCCCCAATTATTTTCCTTCCCAGAAGGAATCATTACTAACAATACAGTATAGGGGTGCCTGGCTGGCTTAGCTGGTAGAACATGTGATTCTTGACCTGAGGGTCATGAATTTGAGCCCCACATTGGGTGTGGAGCCCACTTAAAAAAAAAAAAAAGTGTATAGTGTATAGTGTATAGTGTATGTCTTACCAGATCTTTGACTACGTTTTTCCATGGAAGTCTATGAATATAGTTTAAAATCTTCTTTAATAAAAACTTGTATCTTCTTTTTTAACAAATTGTGCTAGGAAAATTGAATAACTACATGCAACATAGTTAGACTCTTAACCTTATATCATATATAAAAATTAACTCAAAGTGGATTGAAGACCTAAATGTAAGATCTAAAACTATAAAACTTTTAGGAGAAAACATAAGGGAAAATCTTTAGGACACTGGATTTGGCAACGATTTCTTGAATATGACACCGAAAGCACAGGCAATAAAAGAAAAAAATAGATAAATTGGACTTCATCAAAATTAAGAATTTTGTGCATTAAAGGACAATGTCAAGAGAGTTAAAAGACACCCTACAGAATGGAAGAAAATATTTACAAATCACACACTTGGTTAGGAATATCCAGAATATGTAAAGAACTCTTACAACTACACAATGAAAAACCCAAACAACCCAATTAAAAAATGGACAAAGATATTGACATTTCTCCAAACAAGATATACAAATGGTCAATAAGAACATGAAAAGATACGCAACATCACCAGTCATGAGGGAAATGCAAACAAATGAGATACTATTTTACACCCATTAGAATGGCTATTATTTTAAAAAAGGAAAATAACAACTGTTGGTGAAGATGTAGAAAAACCAGACTCCTTGTGCATTGTTGGTAGGAAAGAGACCTGGTGTAGCTACTATTGAAGACATTGTAATGGATCCTCAAAAAGTTAAACATAGAATTACCATATGATCAGCAATTCCACTTCTAGGTATATGCTCGAAAGAATTGAAAGCAGGTACTCAGGCAGACACTTGTACACTAGTGTTCACAGCCGCATTACTCACCATAGCCAAAGGAGGAAAAAACACAAATGCCCACCAATAAATGAATGGTTAAGCAAAATGCAGTATATACACACAATGGAATATTTTTCAGCCTTAAGACAGAATGGAATTCTGATACATGCTATAACATGGATGAATCTTGGAAACATGCTAAGTGAAATAATGCAAAAGGATAAATATTATATGATTCTACTTACATGCTTTATTTTTTTTTTTAAGTTTTTATCTATTTATTTGAGAGAGAGCAAGAGTGAGAGAGATCACAGAGGGAGAGGGAGAAGCAGACTCTCCGCTGAGCAAGAGCCTGACGCAGGGCTCAATCCCAGGACCCTGGGATCATGACCTGCACTGAAGGCAGATGCTTAGCCAACTGAGCCACCCAGGCAACCATATGCTGTATTTAGTATAGGCAAATTTATAGAAACAGAAAATAGAATAAAGGCTACCAGGAGTTGAGGGGAGGGGAAATGGGGAATTATTATTTAATGGGTACAGAGTTTCTGTTTGGGATGCTGAAAAAGTTCTGGAAATGGGTAGTGGTGATGGCTGCACATGTGAATGTACTCACTGCTACCTAAAAATGATTAAAATGGGAGCACAGGGGTGGCTCAGTGAGTTAAGTGTCTGCCTTTGGCTCAGGTCATGATCCTGGGATCCTGGGATAGAGCAGGGAACCTGCTCCTCCCTCTCCTTCTATCCCTCCCTCCCCCACTCGTGCTCTTTCTCTCTCTCAAATAAATAAATAAAATCCTTATAAAGTGATTAAAATGGTAAATTACACACATATATATATATTTTTTAAAGATTTTATTTATTTATTTGACAGACAGAGATCACAAGCAGGCAGAGAGGCAGGAGGAAGCAGGCTCCCCGCTGAGCAGAGAGCCCGATGTGGGGCTTGATCCCAGGACCCTAAGATCATGACCTGAGCTGAAGGCAGAGGCATTAACCCACTGAGCCACCCAGGCGCCCCTATTTTTCTATAATAAAAACAAACAGGTTGTACTTGGATTTTTCAATGAATATATGTATCAGTAGTATTTCGATTTCAGTAAACACATAGCTACTTCAATCTTTTAAAAGTAATGTTTAAAATTTTGTAATAGAGGGGCGCCTGGGTGGCTCAGTGGGTTAAAGCCTCTGCCTTCGGCTCAGGTCATGATCCCAGGGTCCTGGGATCGAGCCCCGTGTCGGGCTCTCTGCTCAGTGGGGAGCCTGCTTCCTCCTCTCTCTCTGCCTACTTGTGATCTCCGTCTGTCAAAATAAATAAAATCTTTAAAAAAAAATAAAATTTTGTAATAGAAATTTTAAACACATTCTTAAGTAAAGGGAGTGGTATATTGATTCCTACCCATCACCCAGCTTCAACAGTTATCAGCACATGGTCAGTTTCATTTCTTCTATTCTTCCTCTCAACCACTTCTTTCTCCATCTGCTCCATGTTATTTTGAAACAAATTTCAGAAGTCATAACATTTAAATTATGAATGCTTAAGTATGAGTTTCTATAAGGACTCCTTCCTGAAAAGTAGAGGCACAATACCATTATCATACCTAAAGTATTGAACAATAATATCTTAATATCACTAAATACACAGTCAGTATTCAGATATTCCTGATTGTCTCATAATATTAATGTTTGGTTGGCTTAAATGAAGAATCTATATAAGTTCTATGCACTGTAATTAGTTATACTATGTCTTCTAAGTCTGTTTTAACCTGTGGATTCTCCTTCACTCTTTTTAAATTTATTAGTTGAAGAAACTTGGTTGTTTATCACATGGAGTTTTCCACATTATGGATTTTGCTAATTTTATCCTCATAGTGTCATTTAACATGTTTCTTAAATTGGTAGATGGATCTAGAGGCTTAGTCAGCTCTTTTTCTTCTTAAAATAGCCTTTACAGGTGGTGTCAAGTACTTCCTACATGCACCATTTAGGAGATACATAATGTCTGGCTGTCTCTTTTCTTTTTTCTTTTTTAATTAATTAATTATTTTTTATTATGTTATGTTAGTCACCCTACAGTAAATCATTAGTTTTTTGATGTAGTGTTCCATGATTCATTGTTCACATAATACCCGGTGCTCTATGTGATACATGCTCTTAATACCCATCACCAGGCTAACACATACCCCCCTCCCCCTCCCCTCTGAAACCCTCAGTTTGTTTCCCAGAGTCCATAGTCTCTCATGGTTCATCTCTTTTGATTCCCGCCCTTCATTTTCCCCTTCCTTCTCCAATGTCCTCCGTGCTATTCCTTATGTTCCACAAATAAGTGAAACTCTATGATAATCAACTTTCTCTGCTTGACTTATTTCACTTAGTATAATGTCCTCCAATCCCATCCAGATTGATGCAAAAGTTGGGTATTCATCCTTTCTGATGGCTGGGAAATATTCCATTGTATATATAGACCACATCTTGTTTATCCATTCATGTGTTGAAGGGCATCTCAGCTCTTTCCACAGTTTGGCTATTTGTGGACATTGCTGATATGAACATTGAGGGCACATGGCCCTTCTTTTCACTACATCTGTATCTTTGGGGTAAACAGCCAGTAGTACAATTACTAGAACTCATACAGCAATTCAGTAATGTGGCAGGATACAAAATCAGTGCACAGAAATCAGTTGCTTTCTTATACACTAACAATGAAACTGTAGAAAGAGAAATTAGAGAATCGATTCCATTTACAATAGCACCCAAAACCGTAAGATACCTTAGAATAAACCTAACTAAAGAGGTAAAGGATCTATACTCCAGGAACTACAAAGCACTCATGAAAGGAATCAAAGAAGACACAAAAAGATGAAAAAACATTCCATGCTCTTGGATTGGAAGAATAAACATTGGCTGTCTTTTTCCTGATATTAAAATTGATCAGTGAGGTCAGCCTGATTTATCTATTATCCCCATCAGCTTTTTACTTGATGATTTTAGCAGTCATTGATGATTATTTCTGATCTCTGTTATACCTTAGGATTGAAGTATGCCGATAATCTTTTTATTTTTATTTTATTTTTTTTTATTTTTTTTTAAAGATTTTATTTATTTATTTGTTAGAGAGAGAGAGAGAGTGAGCACAGGCAGACAGAGTGGCAGGCAGAGGCAGAGGGAGAAGCAGGCTCCCTGCCGAGCAAGGAGCCCAATGTGGGACTCGATCCCAGGACACTGGAATCATGACCTGAGCAGAAGGCAGCTGCTTAACCAACTGAGCCACCCAGGCATCCCCCGATAATCTTTTTCTATCATTTCTTATTAGCTGGAATTATTCTACAAAGAAGAACTTTCCCATATCATCTATTTCTGTCACCTTATATCATGGTTAGGACAGAAAAGATAGAATAAATAGTTGATTCTTTCTCTTTATTTACAGGTTTCAGAATAATGAATTATATATAATTTAAACCATCAGGAAATGAATACCAAGTGATTTATCCTGTAAATTAAGAGGGAGTGATGGGTCTTTAAGGAAATCTGAATGATTTTCTGTCTTTGAAAGAAGTCTGGGCTAGGTGATTTCTAAGGTCCCTTTGAGCTCTTATAGCCCATAATTTTTCTTCCTCATGAAAAACATTTATGCCTTAATTCTCAATTTCAAAAAGAATTAATTAATATAGTCCAGTGATCTTTAGAGAGTAGATATTCCCTTAACATATAGCATAATTTGCCAAATAATTTGCAATAATTTTGTGGGTTTGTAACAAAGTGCTAGATAGTTACCAGATTTTTTTTTTTTTGGAGGGAGAGAGAGAGGGGGGGGAGAGGAGGGACAGCGGGGGAGAGAGGGGGCGAGAGAGAGAGAGAGAGAGAAACTTAAGCAAGCTCCATGCCCAGCACCAAGCCTGACTGGGGCTCAATCTTAGGACCCTGAGACCATGACCTGAGCTGAAACCAAGAGTGGGATGCTTAACTGACTGAACCACCCAGGTGCCCCTACCAGTTATTTTTTGAGAGGACTACTTCACTATCTTCTCAAAAATTTTTAAAAAGATTTTATTTATTTTTTTGAGAGAGAGAGGAAGAGAGAGCATGAGTGGGGTGGGGGTGGGGTGGGGAGGATAAGGGGAGGAGGAGAAGCAGACTCCCCACTGAGCAGGGAACCTGATGTGGGGTTCCATCCCAGGACCCTGGGATCACGATCTGAACCAAAGGCAGACGCTCAACCAACTGAGCCACCCACATGCCCTTCTTCTCATATCTTTTATTTATTTATTTATTTATTTATTTATTTTTAAAGATTTTATTTATTTATTTGACAGGCAGAAATCACAAGTAGGCAGAGAAGCAGGCAGAGAGAGGGGGGGAAGCAGGCTCTCCGCTGAGCAGAGAGCCCAATGCGGGGCCTGATCCCAGGACCCTGGGATCATGACCTGGGCCGAAGGCAGAGGCTTTAACTCACTGAGCCACCCAGGTGCCCCTCTTCTCATATTTTTATATAAAAAATTTTAAGCTAAATTTAGAGTACAGGGAACTACTCTTGACTCTTTGTCCTGATTCACTGATTTTTACCATTTTCTATATTTTTTAATATCTTCTTTCTTATTCTTCTGTAGATACTCACACATACATATGCAGAGCATATGTGTAGAGTTATCTATATTCATGGACATCTATCATCTGTACACACACACACAGATGTATTACACATTTTTTCTAAACCATTTGAGAGTAGGTTACATGCATCATGCCCCTTAATTTTTCTATGTGTATTTCTTAAGAGCAAGACAATGGATGCTCTATATACAAATACTGAATCATTATGCTATACACCTGAAGCTAATATAATGTTATATGTCAATTATACAACCATGGAAATAGATTCTTTTATATAATCAGAGTTTACTTACCAATTTCAGGAAATTTAACTCTGATAAAATGTTTTTATTCAATCTACAGTCCTCATTCCAATTTCATCAGTTGTCCTAGTAAGGTCTTCATAGAATTTTCTTCCTGTAGTACAGGATCCAGTCCAAAATTACACATTGAATTTAGTTGTTGTGTCTCATAGCTTGTTATAATCTAGAACATTTCCTTAGCCCTTTCTTGTCTGTTTCGACATTGACAGTTTTGAGAGATACAGGTCAACCTCACCCTTTTTCACTGCCATAATCATACACATTGTTCAGTTCAACTGTAAGTCACAAATTACTGATTTAAGCAAGAGATGAATTTAATCAAAAAGGTATTGGGGAGCTCCTAGAATTTCAAATAATCTCAATAAAAATATTTTACTTTGCATATGCAAATAAAACAATATTGTTTATAAGAAAAAATGATAAATGATACTTTATTAAGGACTTAATAATGTGCTGGACACTGTCCTTATTCACATTACATGTATTGTCTTATTTAAAACACAGCTTTATTAGGGAAGTACTCTCTCAAATACTCTTAATTCCCATTTTATTTTTTTTTAAAGATTTTATTTGTTTATTTGACAGACAGAGATCACAAATGGGCAGAGAGGCAGGCAGATAGAGAGGAAGCAGGCTCCCTGCTGAGCAGAGAGCCTCATGCGGGGCTCCATCCCAGGACCCTGAGATCATGACCTGAGCTGAAGGCAGAGGCTTAACCCATTGAGCCACCCAGGCGCCCCTTAATTTCCATTTTAATAATGAGACTATTGTGCATTATAAAGGTTAAGTGGGTTGCCCACGATACACAATTCATTAGGGGTTAAGAGTTCAAAGTGAAGTTTTGTCTGATACTAAAGTCCACCCTTTTTTTGTTCCACACTTTTAAATGTCAGCATAACTTGAAAACTTTCCTATATTTGCTCAAAAATAAACGATTTGTGATAATCTGAATCATTAACTATTGCTTCAGTTGATAATATGTAATAAGAGATGGAGGCTGAAAAACATATGTACTTTAGTAGCTTTCTTCACCTTTAAAAATATTTCACAGTCGCAACCTAATACGGAAGGAGCTGACCAGAAAATCCTCAGCGTGCACATCAAAGTGTACCCACTTGGGGGCACCCACAATGCAGCGTTTCTGCCTGTTTTCCTGCCCAGAAGCTTCAAGCCCTGCAGAGCTTGGAGTTGAGCCAGCTGATGAATTTAGTCTGCTCTCCAGGACTCAGCCAGCCAGATCTGATGTCTCAAGAAATAGCCTTCTTTATCTCCAAGTTTGGAGATATCTTACTTACCATGTTGCCTGCACAATAAACGATTATGTGCTATTGAAAACATTAATAATTAGGGCATTTGCTATAGGCCAAATGTGCCAGATACACTAATAAGATTTAATAACCAAGAACTAAAAATAATTTGCTGATTAAAAATGATATATTTGGGGCACTTGGGTGGCTCAACAGGTTAAGCCTCTGTCTTGGGCTCAGGTCATGATCTCAGGGTCCTGGAATTGAGCCCTGCACTGGGCTCTCTGCTCAGCAGGGAGCCTGCTTTCCCCCCACCACTCCCCTCAGTCTGCCTCTCTGGCTACTTGTGATCTCTGTCTGTCAAATAAATAAAATCTTTAAAAAAATTTTTGTCTAAAAAAGTTTTTTTAAAAACTTACTTGTTTTCATTATTTAAAAAAAAATTTGTCTAAAAAAGTTTTTAAATTATTGCTATGCCAAAATTAGGAACATAATAATTAATGAGCAGGGGTAAAAAAATGTGCCATAAAAATCAAACTAAGTATTTTAACTTGATCTTGCATGTGTACTCACCTAGAGCGGGCTCTCTGATATGGGTATGGCTGGTGATCTCTAGAGCAAGGCAGGCTTCTGCTGGTATTTCTGCTGATGTAATCTCTAGGTCAGTCATGTGGTCTGTAGCTGCATCACATAGTAGAGATGCCCCTGAAATAGACACCAGAGATGTCACTGACCCAGATGCAGTTGCTGTGATTTGGCCTGGAAGTGGTTCTTATTCTAGAGCATAAGGAAAGAAAATATAGAAAATGAGGTTGTACTAGACATGGCTGTCACAGTGTCTTTTATGCCTATCACCTCTGCCAAAGAGGGAGTTGAAGGTGGCGGTGTTTTGTCCCAGATAAGTCTGTTTCCCATATGTATTAGGAAAGAGCCGCAATGTAAATGGGAACGACTTGTGGGGTGGCCTGGCTCAAAAAGTTCTACTCAATGAAGGACAACCAGACTAATCACAGGCTTACTCATGGGAACCTCATCTGGGAAACAAAACGTGAGATGGGTATCAAAAGGAACTGATAAGAAAGGATTATGGGGCATAATGTAGAATAGAGCCCAAGGTCAAATCTAGGTAAAAGGAAGGCGCACTGTGAAGAAAGACAATAATTAAGCAGCAGCCTCGGGAAGGAGAAAAGACAGAGAAGAAGGATCCAGTTTTTAGTGCAAGGAGTAGCAAGACATGAGGGGAAGCAGGGGAGGGGGAGGCTGAGGCACGTTTGTGATGGAGCACTTGAGAGAAGAGTCCTAGCTCTTGCCCCTGAGGGCCCTTGGGTTTCTGTTCCAGTCGGGTCCCTGTTCATTGATTACTCTGTGATCTTGCACCCATTCTGACTCTTATGATAAACAGCCATTACTTATGGAAACTTGAGGGAATATTTGTCCCCCTGCAACCAAACTAACTGGAATAGGAATGATATGAGAATAATAGTGCTGCTTTGAGTCTTAAAAAATTGTGGTAAAATATACATAACTTGCTGCTTTAACCATTTTTGAGTGTAGAGTAAGGAGATTTAAGGAGAATTAAGATTAATTAAATCTCTTAAGGAGAATTAAGACCATTTGCATTGTTATGCAACTATCACCACTATCCACCTCTAGGACTTTATCATCTTCCCAAATTTTATACCCATTTTTTTTTTAAACTAAGCTCTATGTCCAATGTGGGGCTTGAGCTCACAATCCTAAGATCAAGAGTCCCACGTTCTATCGAATGAACCAGCCAGGTACCCCAGTATTCATTAAAAAAAATAACTGCCCACCATCCCCTCTTTGCAGCCCTTGGCAGCCACTATTCTACCTTCTGTCTGTATGAATGTGTGCAGAGCTCTTTTTTTTTTTTTTTGAATGAATAGTATTAGTGTTAAATGATTAGAATATTATTTATGCAGCAAACCTGTGAGTGACAAAATGACTGTCCAGAGTTTTGGGAGAGCTAGAGGTACCCCAAAGAGCCTGGAAAGTGTAAACTATTTACAGTGTGTAGTCAGTCAACAGCCTGAGGAACACAAACCAGATGGGAAGCCAAACTCGAGTGGGAGGTTCCCAAGGGGGTCTGAGATGTTGAGCTATGGTCTTTTGCCATATTCTAGCAAAGGGATTGCTATTTTTAGAGGAATACTTCCTTCATGTATGAAGAAAAATGACCCTATCTGTGGGGGGAAAGGCTAAGATCTAGAAAGAAAGGAAGCCAAGGAAATTGTCGGTTCAGTTCTGCCATGTGTATATGGCTAAAATAGAATGATTGTAGCACTATGACCCCTGAAACTTAATACTTTGGAAACATCCTTCTAAAAGGCTTCAAAGCATCATAGAATATATAACTTGCCAGTGGTCATTCATCCTGGACCCCTAGCAGTGGGTCTATAAGGAGATGAGAGTAAGCTTAAGCTTTTAAGGGTTTGGGGGATTGACCTGACCAGTTTCCAAGGAAGCTGGACTGGAAGTCCATCACAAAACCCAAGTTAAGGCATTAGATAAGTGAGCCGGGATCCTACAGTAAGAGTCTCTGAGCAGTCGCTATACTGGTGAAACTCAATGGGTGAAACCATTTCGGTTCAGGTGAAAACAGGATCCCAGAGAACATGTGGGGATCAGGGACATGGTCCAGACCCTGCAAAAAATAGATTGACCAAGACTTGGTGGATTGATAGAGTCCAGGCCGAACAAATGCATTCGAGGGAGGTCTGGACCACTGAATAAACCAGATCTGGTGTCCAAAGCCCACTTCTACCAACTGAATTTCTATGACAGGGATTTACGTGGAGGCTGTGGTTTGTCCCTTTTAGGCAAGATTGATGAGAGGAAAGAGAGGCAGCACCTAAACATAGCCATGTTAGCTTCTCTTTAGCATTCCAATGGGATGGAACTAAGCCAGAAGGTTTAACATACTAACTTCCCAACTCTGGGCTTGAGCATGCAAGAACAGAGAATGTCATAACCAGTGTTTTGCCGGAGAGTCTGGAAAAGTTCCATGGCTTTTTGTCCAATCCCCTCTTTCAGACCATTCCAAGTAAGGCTAAGTGGGCATTATTCCGAGAAAATGCAACTCTCCTGTTTCAGAGACTGAATGTGGGACTGTTTGTATGTATGTTTGTTTGCTCAGGGAACTCATGCTGAAAGCTGACCTGGAAGAGAACGTTGTGGCACTTATGCTGGATTCCATGTTACTCTACATACTTTGAGTATCCCTGTTACATGCCATTCAGATCCTCTTTTAATGGAACTTATCAGCCCAGCTGTTAGGAGTGTTCTCAGCAGACAGCCTTCAGTTGTAATCCCCTTCAGCAATAACCTTACAAGGACAATGGCCTTGCCCAAGGTTATACCCTTTCCAGGGAAGCCCTTGTCCAGTGATTGATTAGTGAGGAATATAAAGATACTGACATCTCAGCTCAACTTGAGACAACTTTGAAGGACCATTCTAGCTCCAACACTTCCACAGAGTCAGCTGAGGCAGCTTGATTCCTGCCTAATTTTGCTTCTATGTCTGGTGGTCTGAATGTTTGTGTCTCCCCCAAATTCATATGTTGAAATCCTAACCCTAACACCCCAAAGATGATGGTGGTTGGAGGGGATATTCAGGAGGTGACTAGGTCATGAGGGTAAAGGCATCCACAGATATTAATCTGAAGGGTATTCCTTTAAAAACAACCTTGCTATGGGTCTGCTCATTCTTAGTTCTTGTTCTTATGTCTCCTGGTGACCTGACTTATGCCCCAGTCATCACCCCGGGGCCTAACTGATCCTATTCTAACTTTCTTCTCAATGTGGGTGCTACTGCCATTTTGATTTGCATTCATTTGAGGAAATGTAGCAACACTGGCTAAATGCTAGTAGCATTCTTTTTTTTTTTTCTTTTAAAGATTTTATTTATTTATTTGACAGGCAGAGATCACAAGTAGGCAGAGAGACCGGCAGAGAGAGAGGGGAAGGCAGGCTCCCTGCTGAGCAGAGAGCCTGATGTGCGGCTCAATCCCAGGACCCTGAGATCATGACCTGAGCCGAAGGCAGAAGCTTAACCCATTGAACCCCCAGAGGTCCCAATGCTAGTAGCATTCTTGAGCTATGTACAGCCAGAAATGTTTCCAAATATTTCCAAACACCTTCTAGCTTGTTGAGACACCTGAATTAAGAACCACCAAGTCAGAATACCAACCACGGCACAGGAGCTTTGTGCTGAATCCAGCCTGGAACCTTGTTCTCTGAGGGCAAAGCATACCTCACCATCTCCCTGGACTTGGTATGCCCTGTTGTGTTCCTCTGCGATAATGGTTGAATGGCCACTCCTTCACTAGGTCCATCTGTTGGAGCCAGGTGAGACTGAGGCAAGGAAGATGAGGATGAAGGCTAGTAATAAGTCCACACAACATTATTGTAATACATATAACCACTCTGAATACGAATAGTGACCACTTAATGACAGCTTACCCTGGGCTTTCAGACACTAGCCCATTTAATTTTCATAATCACCCTATGAGTTAGGAACTATCATTTCTCCATTTGATGGGCAAGGAAACTGGAGTACGACATGACAGAGCTACCGGCCCAGGTCCTGCAGCTGGTAGGGGGCAGAACTGAGATGCCTCCCCAGGAAGCTGAGTGCCCTCAACCTATCACCTCCCTTTGCTTCTTTTCAGTGTTAAGTTGCACCTCAACAAAGTCAGGAGTAGTGTAAAGGGCCATCATTGTCATCTTACAATAGACTAGTGGCTGAAAAATTGAAGGGAGACCAAATACTTGTCTCATTTTACACACAGTATATTAAGATTTCATCGATGATGCCAAATTGTCATCAGTTCAGAGTTTCCCAACAGTGAATCTGGTGTGTGTGAGATCCTGATCCCTCGCCCTCAGAGTGGCCAGGTGGTCAGCAGCCTCTTCCATTCGCCCTGCCAGGATGTGCAAATATGATCGTGTCCGTGTGCACCTTCATGTGAAACAGGGAATGAAAATATAGACAATTGGTAGATATTTCAAGTTTTTCTACTCTTCCCATCTTACTCGAATACTTACACTATTACAGTTAGGCTGGGTCAGTTTGAAGCTTAAGGGGGCTTTTTTTTTTTTAAAATGTCAGTTTAGATTGAAGCTTACATTTTTGGATATCAGATCTCCTCCCCTTTGGGAAGAAGAGGTTTCCATATTTGAGAGAGACAGAGGCATGAGGTACCAGTAGATGAGAATTTTGAGACTCTCCATTCGAAGATGTCAAGGTCAACGAGCTTGAAAGAGCACCCTGAAATCTGAAATCCAGAGCAAACTAAAATATGGCTCTGTGAGGGAGGGTCGTCTTGAAAGTGACTCACAGAGCAGATAGGTCTTTACCTAAAACCACATATTACATAAACTTCATCTTACCTAGGGGCTTAAAATAAAGTGACGGACCAATCAAAGAATTATTTAAGCAGAGATATATAGAACGTTCTTTCGATAAAGACTTACCTCTGTTTGCGAAGGTCTGAAGTATTTCTCCTCAAAGCTTGTGTGAGGTATTCTGAGTGGTTAGAACAGTTCTTCTTAAACCTTGCTGCACATTAGAATCACCTGGGGGATATTTAAAAACTCTTGAGGCCCAGGTGCACCCCATCCCAATTAAATCAGAATCTCTGGGCCTAAGACATAGGCATTGGTATTTTTAAAAAAATATCTCAAGTAATTCAAACACTTGAGAACGAGGTTTAGAGCAGCAGTTCTCAAACTTGAGTTGTGCATTAGAATCCCCTGGGGGGCTTGTTAAATCCCAGATAGCTGGGTTTCACCCCCAGAGTTTCTGATTCAACAAGTCTGGGGTAGAGCCTGAGAGCTTCAATTTCCGGGAGTCGGCCAAATGTTGCCAACGCTGCTGGTCCAGGGAACCACACTTGGAGAGCTACTAATTTGGAAAATTAATTTACATATTCATTAATGCCATCAGAAGACCTATAAGTCATAAATTTTTTTGCTGGGCAGCTTAAGTAGATACAACATCCTTGGAAAGGAATCTAACCACAGTTGTGAGCTCACTGCACACACTGGTTTTTTGGCAGGGTTACATTCGGGCCCATCTGTTAAGCTGGCAGCATGCCCATGAAGAATGTGCTATGCCAACTTCAGCAGGGCATAGGTGCAAACCAAACATGGTTGTAGGGGAGAGCTTTTACCCCACAGCAAGTGCCATTTCTTGGGCCAGGCAATCCTGCTGTTTGCACACAGCTCCAGCCTGAGGCCACGTGCTTCCTTACATCTGTAGATGCTTGAGGGCATGATTAAAAAATAAATAATCAACAAATGGTTGCTTATGTTTCTCCCTCAATCTGCCTTAGCCTTGTACTCTGGCACGTAGTCAGGCACTCTCTCTTTGGTGAGCTGGAAGCCTTTTCTAAGGACTCTAAGTATGCAGGGCTTTACAACCGGAAAGTGTGGATCAGCTGCCTTTGTTTGTAGATGTCATGATCTTTTTTTGGTGGTCTTTATATTTATTTATTTAAATTTTTCTTTCTTTATTTCTTTTTTTAGTTTTTTTTTTCCCTTTATTTTTCTTTAAGTTTTCACTCTATTTCTGAGCTTGGTTCCTCCCTCCCTTCCCCTTTTATCACCAGTTTTCTGAAGAATCTGATTTGATTTTTGAAATGTTAAAGAGTCCTTTCTAGTCACCTCAAGAGTTAGACTGGAACTGGGGAAGTTGCTGCTATAGAATTCTAAATACATTGTAAATCAATTTCATTGATTCTAAATCTAAGTGTATATATTATTTTATTTGTTCCGTCATCAAGCCTGGGCTATGAGATCTTTGAGTGCTTTTAGATGAAAACATTGGTTTTTAGGTTAAAAATCGAACTTTTTATTTTTATTTATTTATTTAAAAAAAGATTTTATTTATTTATTTGACAGACAGAGATCACAAGTAGGCAGAGAGACAGGCAGAGAGAGGGAAGGGGAAACAGGCTCCCCGCTGAGCAGAGAGCCTGATGTGGGACTCCATCCCAGGACCCTGAGATCACGACCTGAGCCAAAGGCAGAGGGTTAACCCACTGAGCCACCCAGGTGCCCCCCAAATTGAGCTTTTTTTTAAAAAAGATTTTATTTACTTAATTTGTGTGTGTGTGTGTGTGAGAGAGAGAGAGAGAGAGAGAGAGCATGAGTGGAGTGAGGGGCAGAGGGAGAAGAAACAGTTTCTCTACTCAGCAGGGAGACTGATGTGGGGCTCAATCCCGGGACTCTGGAACTCTGGACTCCAGACTCTGGGATCATGACCTGAGCCAAAGGCAGATGCTACCTGACTGAGCCAACCAGGAAGCCTTTGTTTGCACTTTTTAAAACAAAAATAAAAAATAAAACACTAAGAAAGAAATCCATTGACTCATGAGAAAGAAACTCATTGATTTATAAGATTTCTTTTAAGAAAGCATACTGATTATGCTGGGATTGGACATGGGAACCTATGGCCGAGAGAATGAAAAGGCAACAAAAAAGAAGAGACAGCTTTCTCTCTTTACTATGGTTGGATTTTATACTGCGTTAAGTGGGCTTAAAAGGAAAGTCAGAGGTCTGAAGCATTATGTACCCCAAATTCCAGGGAAAAGAACCTGTGGCTGTAAGAGCTAAAGCAAAGCTAAATAATGAATTGTGACAATGGAAAACAATTTTTTATCAGTTATCTCCACTGAGGTAACTGATGAGGAAAGTCACAGGTAAAAGTGAATTCAGAAATGAGAGAATCACTTAATGCCTCAATAGCCTCTAAAGCTCTTGAAAGTGTCTAAAAGTATTCTTCACAATTTCCAAAGAAATTCCACATCAACAATTTCCCCAGCTTCTGTATATAAATACTTTCTCTCAAAGGCAAGTTTTGTAATTAAATTAAAGGCACCTGGGTGGCTCAGTTGGGTGTCTGGCTTCGGCTCGGGTCATGGTCCTGGGGTCCTGGGATCAGTCCCGAGTTGGGCTCCCTGCTTGGCGGGAAGTCTGCTTCTCCCTCTCCCACTCTCCCTGCTTGTGTTCCATCTCTTGCTGTGTCTCTCATTCTGTTAAATAAATAAATAAAAATCTTAAAAAAAAAGGAAAAAGCTTTTTATAATTGTTATTTACTTTATTAGTAATAATTATTTTTCAAGAAAATTTTTTTTATTTCTTTATATCTTCAAGGTTGGATTTGTGGCCATTTTCAAATAGGATTTGAAGAACGAGCCTATGGATTCATCTAGCATGCACAACGTCATTCTTTTGAGAAACCATGACCCAAGAGTCCAGCACACAGCTCAGAAATGGACAAAGAACTTGGGAAGGCAATCTATTCAAAACTTGTGAATCATCTGCACATGAGTTTTATGAGTAGGAAATCAGCATGCTAGGTATATTTTTCATACACTTCTCAGTTAGGATAGTATGCAGTTCATAGACTAAATTACTATTCCACAACAACCTTAAAGAAACATTCTCTTGGAACAATTTCTAATTATCTGAATAAATCTACCTTGTATACAGAAAGTCCACAGTTAAGAGTCTGTTTCTTGGATGGCCTCTCTCTCTCTTTTTTCCCTTTGCTCATTTGCTCTGTTTTTTAAATTCTACAAATGAGTGAAATCATGTGGTATGATTTATGGTTTTCCATATGTCTTTCTCTGAGTTATTTTACTTAGTATGACTGCTCTAGCTCCAACCGTGTCATTGTAAGTGACAAGATTTCATTCTTTTTTAAATGGCTGAATACTACTCTATTGTATGTAAATACCACATGATACTCTATACAGAAAACCCAAAAAACTCCAGCAAAAAACTGCTATAACTGATAAATGAATTCAGTGAAGTCTCCTGATACAAAATCAATGTACAGAAATCTGTTGCATTTCTATACACTAATAATGAAGTAACTGAAGGAAAAATTAAGGAATCAATCCCATTTATAATTGCACCAAAACCAATAAGATACCCAGGAATAATACTAACTACAGGGGTGAAAAACCTGTACTCTGAAAACTGTAAAACAATGATGAGGAGCACCTGGATGGCTCAATTGGTTGTGTCCAACTCTTGATTTCAGTTCAGGTCTTGATCTCAGAGTTATGAGTTCATACACCACCTTGGGCCCAATGCTGGACATGGAGCCTACTTAAGAAATAAACAAACAACAACAACAACAAAACACTGATGAAAGAAATTGAAGATGATGCCAAGAAATGGAAAGACATTCCAGGCTCATGGATTGGAAGAAGAGATATGGTTAAAATGTCTATACTACACAGAGCAATCTACACATTTAATGCAATCCCCATAAAAATGTGAACAGCATTTTTCACACAGCTAGAAAAAAACAATCCTAAAATTTGTATGGAACCACAAAAGACCCCAAATAGCCAAAGCAATCTTGAAAAAGAAAAGCAAAGCTGGAGGCATCAAAATTTGAGACTTTATGTTATATTACAAAGCTGTAGTAACCAAAACAGTATTGTACTGGCACAAAACTAAACACTATAGGGGTGCCTGAGTGGCTCAGTGGGTTAAAGCCTCTGCCTTCGGCTCAGGTCATGATCTCAGGGTCCTGGAATCGAGCCCCACATCGGGCTCTCTGCTCAGCGGGGAGCCTGCTTCCCTCTCTCTCTCTGCCTGTCTCTCTGCCTACTTGTGATCTCTGCCTGTCAAATAGATAAATAAAATCTTAAAAAAAACAAAAACAAAAAACTAAACACTATAGATCAGTAGAACAGAATAGAAGCCCCAGAAATGAACTCATGACTATATGGTCAATCAATCTCTGACAAAGCAGGAAAAAGTATCTGGTAGGAAAAAGACAGTCTGTTCAACAAATGGTGCTGGGAAAACTGGACAGCCACATACAAAAGAATGAAATTGGATCACTTTCTTACACCACACATAAAAGTAAACTAAAAATGGATTAAAGACCTAAATGTGAGAAAGGAAACCATAGAAATCCTAGAGGAGAAAACAGGCAGTAATTTCTTTGACATCGGCAGTAGCATCTTTCTAGATATGTCTCCTAAGGCAAGGGAAACAAAAGCAAAAATAAACTATTAAGATTTCATCAAAATAAAATCTTCTGCACAGTGAAGGAAATAATCAACAAAACCAAAAGGCCACTTACTGAATGGGAGAAGATGTTTGCAAATGACATACCTGATAAAGGGTTAGTATCCAAAATATATAAAGAATTTATACAACTCGACACCTAAGAAACAAACAATCCAATTAAAAAATGGTCAGAAGACATGAATAGACATTTTTCCAACATACAGAGGGCCAACAGACACATGAAAAGATGCTCAGCATCACTGATCATCAGGGAAATGCAAAATCAAAACCAGATATCATCTCACACCTGTCAGAATGTCTAAAATCAACAACAGAAGCATTAGCAGGTATTGGTGAGGATGTGAAGAAAAAGGAACACTCATGCACTGTTGGTGAGAATGCAAACTGGTGTAGCCACTCTGGAAAACAGTATAGACCCTCCAGAGAAAGTTAAAAATAGATCACTGAGTCTTTTAGAGTGTTCTTAAATTTTGTACTCCAGGTGAGTGCCTCACTTATTTCACTCTAGGCCCAGTG